>JAGDQP010030243.1:0-22752 GCA_022664845.1 Lepisma saccharinum | reverse complement strand
CTGCATCAAGACAGTGAAAAATTTAAAGTTGGAAAAGGGGTAAGGCAAGGAGATTCAATTTCTCCGAAACTGTTTTGTGCGGTCCTGGAGAGAGTGTTCCAGAATTTAAACTGGGATGAAGTTGGAATTAAAATTAATGGCGAATATCTTCATCATTTACGGTTCGCTGATGATATAGTCCTGTTTGCTTCAAGTGCAGAAGAACTACAAACCAGAATGGAAGAACTGAGTAACGAGAGTTCGAAAATAGGCCTTAAAATGAACTTAAGTAAAACAAAAGTAATGTACAACCAACATGCTGCAAAGAAGGAAGTGAAGATTAACGGAGAGACAATAGGCATAGTTGATGAGTATGTTTACCTAGGCCAGCTTAAAACATCGAATGCAAAGTTGACTGATGAAATAAATAGAAGATGTAAAATGGCGTGGAGTTCTTTTGGAAGACTACACTTTATTTTCAAAAGCAAACTTCCAATGTGTCTGAAGCGTAAAGTTTATAATCAATGTGTCTTACCTGTAATGATGTACGGCTGCGAAACTTGGACATTGAATGCGCAAACGACTCAAAGATTGAGAGTCACACAAAGAGCAATGGAGAGGTGCATGCTAGGAATAACCAGGAGGGACAGGAAGAGAAATGAATGGATTCGCGCACAAACAAAGGTAGAGGATGTAATCAAGACTGCGAAGAAGATGAAGTGGAGATGGGCCGGTCACATAGCTAGACGAACAGATGGAAGGTGGACGACAAATGTACTACAGTGGATTCCTAGAGAAAAGAAACGACCGAGACGACGTCCAAATGTAAGATGGGTAGATGAAATCAAGCGTTTTTCAGGAGCTACATGGATGAGGATATCAGCAGACCGAGATATGTGGAAAGAAAAAGGGGAGGCCTTCATCCAGCAGTGGATAGAAAACGGCTGAATATGATGATGATGATGATATATATATACCAGGTATATGCATAAGTTTTTGCCGGGTTTTGTGGTAAAGAAAACACGTAATTTTCAAGGGAAATTAATTTTGTTTTATTCAAAATATTGGCCATCGGCTTCTACACATTTCGCCCATCTTTCAGGTAATTGATGCATACCATGCCAGAAAAACTGCTTGTCTTTTGCGGCAAACCATTCGTCGAGCCATTTTCCAACGTCTTCGAAATTGCTGAAGTGCTGCTCTGCTAGCGCGTGCCCCATTGATGCGAAGAGGTGATAGTCAGATGGCGCTAGGTCTGGGGAGTACGGCGGGTGCGGAAGGATGTCCCATCCAAGCGATTTCAAGGTGTCTTTCACTGGTTTTGCTGTGTGTGAGACGGCGCATTGTCGTGTAACACAATCACTTTGCCATGTCTTCGGGCCCATTCCGGTCGTCTTTCGATCAATGCGTGATTTAAATTAATCATTTGTTGGCGATAGCATTGTGCATTAACGGTTTCGCCGGGCTTCAAGGGTTCATAATACACAATACCGCTCTGGTCCCACCAGACACAAAGCATGGTCTTCTTGCCGAAGCGATTTGGCCTTGGTGTTGAAGGACCGGCTTCGCCAGGTGGAAGCCACGATTTTTTCTGCTTCGGGTTTTCAAAATAAATCCATTTTTCGTCACCCGTCACAATTCGATACAAAAAGGATTTTCTTTCGTGGCTTTGAAGCAGCATTTTACAAGTGACTTTGCGATTTTCCATTTGACGTTCATTCAAATCGTGTGGGACCCATTTACCCAGTTTCTTGATCTTCCCCATTGCTCGTAAACGTCTGCTGATTGTTTCTTGTGACACATTTAATGCTTTTGCCAATTGCTGTTGAGTTTGCGTTGGGTCATCCTCCAATAACACCTGCAATTGCTCGTTTTCGCACTTTTGTGGTCTACCAGAGAACGCACTGTCTTTCACATTGAAATCACCACTTTTAAATTGTCGAAACCATTTCTCACATGTTCTAATCGATGGAGCGTGTTCACCATATGTTTCTACCAGCACACGATGACTTTCAACAGCCTTTTTCTTTTGATTATATAAGAAAAGCAATGCGTGCCGCAAATGTTATTTTTCAGGCACAAACTTCGACATGATCACTGAACGATAAAACAAAGACGCTAGTGTTTGGCGGACTCAACTTGTGTGTGTTTGTAGTTTAATGTCAGACGAACAAAATGACATATGTGTCAAATGAATACGCTGCGTACTTTTCGCTTGCGCCATCTCTTAGGTAAACCGGAAACTACTTATGCATACACCTGGTATATATATATGTTGTATTAGAAACTCAAAAGTACGGTATTAACGGTAAGCAATAATTGCATCCAAACAGCAGTTTGAAGGCTATATTTCCTAGTGCAAGTCTGCTCCTACTTTTGTGAGTGTTCTTGTCGCTTATTTTTCTTTTCCTTAAATTATATTTGTATACGACAAAATCGCGATAAATGATTCTTAAACGACAGAAAATGACGTTTTCGTTTTTTTTTCATTCTTTCTTTTCTGTTTCTTTTCTTCTTTTACTAAACGATCTTTATCGATTTTATGCACGAAACTCCCAAAACAACACAAGCAATGCACGAATTAACTCCTTTAGCCAGGGGAGGGGTAGCCCTAATACACATGATATAATTTATATAAGTACTGTAGTACACGAGTTTCAGGGAGGGATTAACAATGAAATAGATTTTCCAAAGGGAGATAAGCTTAGTAGAAGGGGAAAACTAATGACCATGTACTGTAGAAATAGAACCGACTTCACCTTATCATTTGGGACGCCCATTAGACCAGAGCAAATATTTAAACTTATTTGTCCACTTCAGTCTAATCTAATATGGCCCAATTTTTCAGTTCTAACTCAGTTTTATACGCTTCTCACAGCTATGTGGCACTTTTTTTTTTTGTCGCAAGTTCATAACTTCAAAGGAAAAAATTGTTGGCACCAGTACCAAATGTTTGTTTCAGCTGTGGCAATTACCGGCACACGTTCAGTTCCGCAATATTCTTTATCTATGAGTGACTGACACAACCTATAGTAAGTTCTGTAAATGTTGATTCATATCCATAGCACTTTGTTTTCTCTCCATAGATTTCAGCTAAACCCAACTCAAATGGACCTGAAGAGGCATCCGCAAGTTTGAGTAACAGCATTTCTCTGCCCAATGATCTGAATTCTAGCATGTTGCTGTTTTCCGAGTCAAATGTTTCGTTGCTGTACGAAACTTTTGTTGATTCCAAGAGCTCGTCTAATGTTGTTGGTTTGTACGCTATTAAGAAAGGAGCGTTATATGAAATCTACGAAGCCGTTGATTCAAGTGAGGAATTGGTATTCAAAGATGACCTACCAAATTTTCATGGTGCTCATCTAAATGTGACAGTTATACAGGTAAGCTATGAATAATAAGCAGATAAGAAATCAAAACTTTAATTTACCTTTTTATATTATTTCTTTTTCATTAGTCCAAGAAATTGTTTATTGTTTCTATTGACTTCGTTACTTTTCTGGTCTCTTTAAATTCTAATAACGTAAGAAGCTCGTTTGATGAGTATAAAAATAGAACCAGGCCCAAAGAAAGTAACAAGTGATTGCTAGAAATTGTCACATATACCTCGATAGTAGCGACAGTTGCGGCCAGAGTTGATGCCTTCAGTTTCTAACCAAGGATGCTCTAATAGAGGTTATGCGATTTTGCCAAGAACATGAAGCCAAACGTCACAGCATAGTCCCGTCCAGTTAGCCCACTTATTCCAATCAAAAACGTTGTTTTCGGCTAACAAAAGATGGCAACAAGCTCTCTATTAATTCGCTAACCAATCAGGTGCGTCGCCCTGATCGATGTTCAGTTGTTTTCTGTTTTCATTCTATCTCTGTGCATGAGATAGATACAAGCAAATCGTCTATTAGAACATCCTTGTTTCTAACCAACCAGCCGTCATTATCTATGTAACTGAACGAAGAAGAACTTGTAAGTACTTTAGAAGAACTTTTTAGGAGTTCGGCGAAAGATTGCAGCTAGTGAACACCGAAGATCTGAGGCTCTGCGGAAGTGAATCGTGCGGGAGTGTGCCCATCCGTGTGATACATATACATACACTACACGCCCATACATTTACACATTCTTTTACATTACACCCATATACATTACTTCTTTCTTACATTTTCATTCTACACAATTTCCCTCTCCCTCACTTTTCCTTCCGAACTTCTGCCCCATATCCGTCCTTACTCTACCGGATTTGACGTTTTACCCTGACTAGACCTTTTTAACTTCTTACCCGATCATGACATTTTAACAATTTTTGTTGTTCGCTTATTCCGGGGAACAAGCTAACTCCGGTTGCGGACAGACTTTATTTAGTACTTTCATGACTTATTTGTATTATTACTAATTAACATATTATACTTGTATTGACTGGAAAGAAAGGTGCATTATTTTACCGGTTCCATTTATCTCCACGTGCCGAGGAGTCTTGAAGAAGAAGAAGAAGAAGAACTTTTTAACTTCGAACAGACGAAAATGGATATAAAATCAAGGGAAAAGAAAACGTAAGTTTAGAAGGCAAAGATGAGATAAAGAGCAATCTATTTCTAATAAATATAAAAGACTATAAACCAATCATTATCATATTCAGCCGCTTTCTATCCACTGCTGGATGAAGGCCTCCCGCTTTTCTTTTCTCATATCTCGGTCTGCTGCTATCCTCATCCATGTAGCTCCTGAAAAACGCCTGATTTCATCTACCCGTCTTGCGTTTCTTTTCTCTAGGAATCCATTGTCCTCCACCTTCCATCTATTCTTCTAGCTATGTGACCGGCCCATTTCCACTTAGCTTCTTCGCAGTTTTGATTACATCTACCTTTGTTTGTGCGCGAATCCATTCATTTGTCTTCCTGTCCCTCCTGATTATTCCTAGCATGCTCTCCATTGCTCTTTGTATGACTCTCAGTCTTTGAGATGTTTGCGCATTCAATGTCGAAGTTTCACAGCCGTACATCATTACGGGGAAGACACATTGGTTATACCTAGGTAAACTTTACGCTTCAGACACATTGGTAGTTTGCTTTTGAAAATAAAGTGTAGTCTTCCAAACGAACTCCACGCCATTTTACATCTTCTATTTATTTCATCAGTCAACTTGGCATTCGATGTTTTAAGCTGGCCTAGGTAAGCATACTCATCAACTATGCCTATTGTCTCTCCGCTAATCTTTATTTCCCTCTTTCCAGCATGTTGATTGTATATGACTTTTGTTTTACTTAAAGTCATTTTAAGGCCTATTTTCGAACTTTCATTACTCAGTTCTTCCATTCTGGTTTGTAGTTCTTCTGCACTTGAAGCAAATAGGACCATATCGTCAGCGAACCGTACGTAATGAAGATATTCGCCACTAATTTTTTTATTCCAACTTCATCCCAGTTTAGATTTTGGAACACTCTCTCGTCTCCAGGACCGCTGAAAACATTTTTGGAGAAATTGAATCTCCTTGCCTTACCCCTTTTCCAACTTTAATTTTTTCACTTTCTTGATGTAATCTAATGGCAGATGTGGCAGTCGGATGAATGTTTCGCAATAGCTTGATGTACGCATTTTCGATGCCTTGATGTTCAAGTGATTTAAGTACTGCTGACAAGGACACCGAATCGAAAGCTTTTTCAAAATCTACGAATCCCAAACATAGTGGAAGTTCATATTCATTAGTCCTTTTCATAACTTCATTCAATGTTTGTATATGGTCCATTGTGCTAAATCCACGACGAAATCCGGCTTGTTCCCTTCCCTGGTTAAAATCCAAGTCCCGTTCAATACGATTCAAAATAACTTTGGTGAACATTTTTGTATAGAACTCACAGTAAACTAACTGGTCTGTAGTTTTCGACAAGTTCGTTGTCCCCTTTCTTGTACAACAAAATTATAACAGCATTATTCCAATTTTAAGGTTCTCTCTTCCTCAGGGACATTGAGAATAATTTCGCAAGTTCTTCTTTCATCTTTTCACCTCCCAATTTAAACATCTCTGCTGTGAGTCCATCTTCTTCTGGCGATTTTCCGTACTTCATCCCTCGAAGTACTTTATCCATCTCTTCTTTCATTACGACTGGAACTTCTGCATCATTTTCTTCTGAGTCTTCATTTCCTAGCTCTTCTTCGGAGTAGTACAATTCTTTGTAGAAATTTTCAAATATTTTTTTCTAATTTCTTCCTTATTTGATGTTACGGTCCCGTCTGCTCTCTTAACTGCAATTATTTGATTTTTTCTTTCATGAGCTGCTGTTTGGTTTTCTTCGGGTTCTTGTTTTCCTCGATTGTATTTCTAACAAGATTTTCGTTATATCTTCGTACATCCTCTCTTATTTATGTATTCAATTCTCTTTATGTAATTTTCCTCTTCTTTCATTTCCCTTCTTTTATTCATCAAGAGTTTAGTTTCTTCTGAGATTTTGCTCTCTTTTTTCTTTCTGGTGCCTGCTGTTTCCGTGGCTGTCTCTCTTATTATCTCGGTCAGTATTTTATTTCTGCTATTGATGTCTTCTTCACCCTCTAACTCTTACAAGGCGCTGAATCTGTTGCTTAGTTCTATCTCGAATGTCTCTCTGGTTTTCCCTAGATTTTCCAGATCTAAAACCGGCGGTTTTCCTCTGATAGGCTTCTTTCTCTCAAGTCTAAAATTTAGTTTCAGCTTACATCTCACCATCCTATGATCACTCGAGACTGAAACTGTTCAGAACAGACACGTCTTGTAGAATTTCCCCGTTATTTGATAGAACGTAGTCTATTTCATTTTTGGTCCCATTTGGGTCTTTCCATGTCCACTTCCTCTGAGGCAGTTTCTTGAAAAATGTATTGGAAATGAACAGTCTGTTGGCTTCTGAGAATTCCACTAACTTCTCTCCTCTCTTGTTTCTTTTGCCAAATCCAAGTTTCCCACTTTCGTGTCACCGCTCTGCTTAGTTCCTATTTTCGCATTGAAGTATCTCATTACAACTTTGTAATGCAATTTGCTACTATCCAAAATCTTCGGTATTTCCTCGTATAGGCCTTCGATTTCCTCCTCCGGGTGTGAGGTTGTTGGAGCA
Organism: Lepisma saccharinum; assembly: GCA_022664845.1. NCBI lineage: Eukaryota > Metazoa > Arthropoda > Insecta > Zygentoma > Lepismatidae > Lepisma > Lepisma saccharinum. Next base: position 15,700 of record JAGDQP010030243.1, on the reverse strand, counting down.
TACCCTTGTATAATTTCCATACTGTATCTGTTGTCTATCTTTGCTACTACCCGTGCCATTCTATCTGAAATTCCTTCAATTTCTGTGACCTGTGACTTCAGGTCTTTATTGATTATAAAGCCAACGCCTGTCGGTTTTCCATTTTCTGTTCCTTTTAAGTAGAACGTGTGCCCCGACGGTATTTCCAACTGTTCTTCATTCTTCCTCCACACTTCTGATAGTCCTATGATGTCCCACTTAATCCTTGTTAGTTCATTCTGCAATTCTTCTAATTTGTCCTCTCCTACAAGTGACTGACAGTTGAGAGTCGCCACGTATAGGCCCGTTCGAGTCGCCATGTCGGTGTCCTGGCAGTGTATTGTCCAAAGCCGGGCATTTTGACCCTCTGACTTCCTGCAGGACTGACCGCTGCCGTTGCCAGCTGCATTCCGTCTTCCGGGCAATGAGATCATCCGAGGCTGTTTCCTTACTTGTACCATCATGTGTAAAGAAAGGAGGGGTGCTGACATTTGACTCACCACCACGCTGTCTGCAAATTCGGGTTGGTGAGCAGCCCATCCATGTTCGTTCGCCAAGTAGTTGCTTGGGTACTTACAGGTCCCACGACATGAACGTATGGGTTGGACATTAGGCGCCTAGCTTGGTCGGTTCCCTTAATCCTTAGCAAGAGGAATTAAGGGGTCTCCTCCCAGTTAGTGGCAGAAGCCTTTTGGGGCGGCAGTCCCGGTTTTCCCGCCTATAAAGCAATAATAGAAGGTCATCATTATTAAATTTGTTGAACATTTTTTCTGAAACATAATGACTATTATGGTCGAAAACTTCATTGACATCTTAGTCAATTTCCTTAGAAATTAATAATCATAGAAATTAATAATTTTCCACCAATGATATTTCTCGATGGTATCACGTGATCTTGTACTTGTGCTGCCATCTGACGAGTAGACCGGAGGACGGGTATTTTTGTATACTATGCATAGTATAGCAAGAGGCACTTATTATTTTCTTTGCCAGGGCCTGATGCACAATAAATTAGAATTTAATAGTATTAGTGAAGCATAAGGCTAACGTTCGTGTAGAGCATGGAATATCTTTACCCCGTTCCAGAGCCATCTATCAGTGTTATGGCGAAGTAAAAGACAGAACTGTGTTACATCGCGGATAAATATAATAAAAGAACCGAACCTGATTTCTAACCTAACGTAATCTTTGAATAGAAAAATAATAGTTTTTTTAAAGTGGTTTTCGAAAGAAAAAACTTCACCCCGGATCTTATACTCCTTATACCGACGTCTTAACCATGTAGCTACTTTTTTAACTTTATTCTTTTTACTATTACATTTTTCCTTTTTACTAAAGATACCTTTTCCCGTGTCAATGCTTATATCCTAATTTAAAACCACACAACACAAACATCCATACCCTAGGTAGGATTCAAACCCACGATCTTGGAGTCAATGGACTAGCGCAATAATCCGCTCGACTACCTCGACCGGCTAGTTAATTTTGTCTCTTTATACATCCAGTTCACAAAGACCAATCGCGGTCTTCTGTAAAAGTATTGCAAGCAATTGAATATGTTGTTGTTGTTTTTTACATGTGATACGAGTAAATTTGAATTTATTTATGGTGTTTATTCATCAATGGCTCAGTTCGCGATAGGGGAAAAGGATGCGGGAAGGAGTCAGTCAGGGTTCAAGTTGAAGGTACAGCTTTGGACAAAAGTTTTGACGCATGTCTATAGCTAATGTTTATTTTCTAAAAAATATAAATATTACAACATCGTATAAAATCAATGACTTGCAAGAATATGCAGTATTGCGTAATGCATTTGTGTAAAAAAATATTGTCCACGTATGCAGCCAAACAAGGGTGATATAAAATAAAATAATACTTAGCGTCGATAAATTTCTAAGTCCAAAAATCGCACCAAGTTGTAAAGTTCCCTCGCTTTTCCCTCAAAGGGATTTTTCTTTGTAACAAAACGGGATTTTTTAATTCTAGGTATCGTTCATAGACGTCACACGTATTTTTAAAGTTGGTTGCGCAGAGTAAAGTAATAGAAATGCGTCTATTAATGACAAATTATTTAAAATTAAGGGCCATATACAGAGTCGTTTCGCGGGCTACCCAACGGACACTTGGGAAGCACTTGACTATTTGTTAATGCACAGTCGTCCAACGGGGATGAAATAGTCCTGTAGCCTTGGCTGGCCCGTTAAATACTCGCGAGCTTAAAGAAGTAAAACAAAGAACAGAAAGTATGTAGACGTCATTAGATGATATGATGGTAATATACTTATGTGCATAATACATTTCAATAAATTTAAACTTTAAAAACGTGTTTGTAATAACCGAATTTACTATGATCATATCACTATTTTATTTAAACATTTTATACTGTTGGCGTTGTGGCGTAATCGGTTGAAGCGCGCTACTCTTAATTTTTTATACTTTTAACGAAGGTGGTTCGAACCCCAATGGGAGAGATATTATCTTCTTCATTTTCACGAAACGCAATAGTAACGTAATAATAATAGTTTTGATAGTTTAATTGAAGAGTTTTAATTTGCATTTTATTTTCTGTGGTAGCGAAGCTATGGAAAAAGATATCTTATTACACCGCTTAGTTCGTTAATCTGTCCATGTGTGGAAATGAAATCTTTGGAACCACCAGATGTAGAGATGTGTTGTTGCATAGGTATTGGCTAGACTAGATCAGAGTCGCAGGAACTGTTTTGATTCTTGCAGTTGTTTATTGTTGCCGACCTAGTTTATAAAAATTCAATTGTTCCAATTTTCATTTTGTTAGACCTATCTGCACCAAACTTGGCATAAATATCATTGGATAAAATATGAACATTCTGAGGGTTTCCCTGTCCCGAATCATCCAAGTTATCAGTGTTATCAGTCTATTTTCTATAAAATTCATTTGTTAAATTGCTTCTGTTGTGTTAGACATAGCAACATCAAATTTGCCATGAATAAATATTATTCGACATAATAGAAAAATACTGTTGGTGTTCCCTGTCCCCAAACACCCCGTTGTCAGTATTGCCAAGCCGTGTTAAAAAATATATAATATAAAACACAAAGTATAGAGATGTGGTTGCTTTATCGTTGAAGCGATCTTGGCTTGATATTGTAATAACTTTCACTGCTCTATATCATCATAATTAGACAGAATATGAAAGCTCGGACGAGGTTTTTGAGGAGTATCTGCTAGAACTTCCCGAAAAATGTTAAACTGGTATGATAGCTGAAACGGTTGTAAGATGATGTTAAATGAGCCGTAAAACAAATTACATTTATTGAAGTTCAAAATATCTCAGAGCAGGAGCTTTTCAACCAGCGCCCACCGAAATTATTTTACCGGTCTAGATCAGAGCGTTTGACTGAAGATCGGGTGACCCGGGTTCAAATCCCGGCCAGGACGCTGTAGACTTTCCCCATGTCTGGCGCTATGAGGTGCAGTCTCTCAAATTGAGTACCAGAGTGTCCTTATTGCGAAAGGAAAGATTACCCATTGTTCTAACACTTCAGAATTTGAAAAGTGAGGAAAAATGTTTTCCATAATACCTGAAAGTAAATTGTGTTTGAAATTAAACGTTACGCTTTTTTTTTTTTTTCACTGGAAGTTTGCAAGCAAGAAGGACGCTAAACGGAAGGGGGATGCTGAGACCGCAGAATCTACCTTAGCTCCCTAGTTCTAGCAATACTCTTTATTTCATACAAATGTCATAACTTAAGTCAACTTTTTCAAATGAAATAGTGTAGACCTCGAGCTTTCTATCTTGGGGCTGTATCAGGGATTCCACCTGGATTTTCAGTTTGGGGAGGTATAAAGTCAAAATTTTAAGGGTGTAAATGGAGTTTTTCACGGTTTCTACTGATTTTTGATTATAACAATTTCAATGTTGGAGAATACTAGAAAATTTTGCGGAGTGACACCCCCACGGAGAGTTCTGGCAGAATCACTGGCCGTCAATCACTACCGAACGAAGCCCTGTTATAAAAATTAAGATATTAATTAAGAGGGCTCCTCGCTCCAGTCCCCCCATTTTTTTCTCAAAATATTTAAAAAACTAAGAGTACTATCAAAAATATAAGTTCATAGCGCCCTAGAACATACAAATCACTATGAAATGCAATGGACAGCGATCTCGAAATCTTGTCGATTGATGAGTGCTCAGACTTCAATTAATAATGACGTCAAAATCTTTGAAAACATATCACTCGTCAATGGACACGATCTAGAGATCGCTGTCCATTGCATTCCATAGTGCGCTATGAATTTATATTTTTGATAGTACTCTTAGTTTTTGAAATATTTTGAAAGCTGTTAAAAATGGGAGAGTTGGAGCGAGGAGGCCTCTTAAGTAATGCTCTATTGCAATAATTTCATATTCCTTCCAAGGATTACGCCAGGATTTTCAGGGTTTTTTTCGGGGTCCTACTGCATTACTTAATTAATATCTAATTATAACTTTTAAAATAGGGCTTCGTTTGCTCGTCATTGACGGCCAGTGATTCTGCCAGAACCCCCGTGGTGGAATCCCCAAAAATTCTCGAGATCAGCCCGAACTTTAAAATTTTGCCGTCAAAAGGTGATAGATGCCGTTGAAACTCTACTAAAACCTTCCCAATTTTAAGCTTACACCCCCCAAATTCAGATCATATTTTATTTATAAGGTTGTAAAATTGTTAATCTCGTTTTTATTTATCAGATTAAAATCCCCAATCCTTACTGAGGTTTCCACAGCCGACCATCCTTACTGAGGTTTCCACGGTTTACCTCAGTTTCACCTGGTGAACGCAGGGATGGAACCTTAAATAATGCCCTGAACCTTCACCATCCTCTACCTACCCCACCTCGTCCTGAGCCAAGGATACCGAAAGAAAATAAACAAATTCATTTATTTAGCTTTAGATAGAATTCATAGATTTATTTAGCTCTGAACTGGGCTAATTATAATTATATTTGTGTGCTATCGCCAAAATGTGACAAGTGTGTTTCTTCAAAAGCATTGAATACAGTTTTAAATGAATGTTAATTATACACATTTAATTCAATTACTTAAAGAGGATCTACATTACTAGTGACATCTTGTACTAAATAAATAAACTACATGCTAATACAAACATCATTACCAATGCATCTATTTTACTGCCATCTTTTAATCAATGTATAAACTACATGATTTGTGACTTTTTTTTTCAGTTCAAATTTGAGTATATTGCAATAAGCACGTGGTTTATAAATTGTTTTACCCCTAAATGTAAAATAGAAGTAGATAGTCACCCCTGATCTTTGAAAAATAACGAATTTCTCATGGTCAATTTATCAAAGCTAATAAACAGACATCATAAATAATAAAATTGAAATAGTAATCAAATTTACTTTAAAAACCTATATCTACAATCAAGTACTCCATATTGTTCTCCCAGTAGTAAAATGATTTGATAAAGACAGAAATTAAATATTGGTTGAGTGCAAAATGTCTACCCATTTTGACATCTCACAGTTTAGCGGAATACTGACCTAATAAATGGCGCTGTCAGTGCATGAATCGATAGTCACGTAATCTGGGAAACATCAAAACAGGTGCAGGCAGCTAGTGTAGACGAGTAGACAGGGACAGCGTATCTTGTTGGTGAAATGAAGACCGACAAAGAGAACATCACACATTGCTTACGTTTTGAGTTCGATAAAGGCAATAATGCAGCCGCAGCCTGCCACAACATTCGCCAAGTGCATGATTAAGATGCAGTTGACCTTAGCACATGTTGTCGGTAGTTTCGAAAATTCTGGAACGGGGACAGAAATTCAACGACAGTTTGGACATCCATCAATGTTTTCCGAAGAGGATCTCGACCAAACTATACGAAACAACCCGAATCCAATGGTCGAGAAATTAGCGCAAACGTTAGAGGAATACAGAAAAAACTGTTAAGATGCGTAGAATCCCTGTGTTTCATCACAAAGTTCAAACGTTATGTTCAACATCAACTGAGAGAAACAACGGGAGTTAGGCGTCGCGACCTGTTTCCATGCTTTCCCGGTATAATAATTACCGGCTGTTGACACGCATTGTCACAGGTGAAGAGAAGCAGGTTTTGTTGCGAAGCGTAAAGCGTCAAAGGATTATGTGCCGTGTTCCTAACAGCCTCCATCGACGTCCAAACTAGAACATCATCCCAAGAAGGTGATATTAAGTGTTCGGTGGGATGTTAGTCATAATTCACTAGGAAATCCTGAAACCTAAGCAAATGTTACCTTCTACTATTGACAGGTAGACAGACTGCGAAGAGCATTGCGATTGAAGCGCCCAACCATCGTCAATCAAGAAGGAGTCGTCATCCACCATGATAATAAAAGGGGAACAGGCTGCTGTCACAATCTGTGAAAAACTTATGGACTTTGGGCCCCACCCATCCCATTATTCTCCTGACTTAGCCCCCACGGACCACCATCTGTTTGGCGCTTTGCAGAAATCTTTCGATTCTCGGGTTGTGATATTTCTTACTTCTCCTTTCTACTTTTAAATAATTGCTCCTTTTCCAACATTCTACATTTACGGAAATAGCTTGGAAAACTTTGTTGTTGTTTTGTATTCTTCATTATTTTACAAAATTCACGGACAAAGCTAATACGAGTCAGGTATATCCTTCTACGCTTTCTCCAAGTTTTAGGGACTTCATGGAAATAGAAACTCGTTGGCTTTCCGCGTTCACCATTTCACGGGCTTTTCTGCATATTACAGAAGTAGTAGTTTTAGCAGTGAATAGGATTAGCACTACTAGTATTTGCGGAATTTGAAATAGTATTTAAATAGAAGTAGTAGTCATAGCGGAAAATTATTGGTAGCCGTAGAAGTAGTGCGAGTAGTAATAGCAGCAGTAGAAATATTAAAGCCTAGGTCACATTAAAAAGTGAAATTTACATAGGGCGTGACGGTTCAACCTTTTAACACTAGGCAATCATGGACGACAGTTGTATTTCATTTCCAGTTACGGCAACTTAACTAATTCTGCTGAAGCCTATTCGCCAATACAATGCAATTTAAAATGTACAGTCACTTCCAGAAGAAGCAAATAATAATTAAGTTATTGATATTGTAAAGATTAATATAAATCACTCTGTATAGTACTATAACTATCATCAGCATTTAATGCCAACGATGGCAAACCAAGTGTGAACTTCCAGCACTCTCTGCTTGCTGTTGCTACCACCAGCCAATAGGAAGCAGCATCTGATAGGTAACCAGTCTTATGTGACCTAGGCATACGTAGTAAAACTATGATTTAAACTAGTTTCTATTATTATCGGGAGAATAGGGGCAATAACAGGCATTGTTCAATTAAGAATAATAATCAGTAAATCTCGAGTGCTTTAAACATATTTCATGCTGTGTGTGTGTTCTACATTTTATTTCGATTTTAAAAATATTTTTCCTTACCTAGTAATAGTGAAAAATTTCTTGCAAAGTCTGTTGAATTGGTGTAAAACATAAAAATAATAGAAGTGAATATTATCAATATTAATCTACGTTTGAAAAAATATTACCGACGACCAGGATTTGAAGCCGAGACAAAATTAAATTTTATTACAAACTCTGCATGATAACCACTCAGCCAGCCTATTAAACAATAGTTTTTTTTTTTATCATTTTACTTGCTTTTACGGGAAGACTATGAAATGATATGACATTCCGTGCTTAATTAAGAATTATTGTTATTTTAAAATATTCTTTTAGCTTGTAATTCCGTATTTATTTATGAACACAATTACAATGTCCATCCTAATTCATCTGCACTGCGTTTTAGCGCCGGATTATGTATAAATTTCGAACGACAGGGAACTTCCCCCTTCCCCTAGAAATTTCCCTCTGCAAGGGAAAATGCTGCGAAATAGGGAAATATTGTCTAAAGACATGCGTCAAAACTTTTGTCCATAGCTGTACCACCCCACCGTCTGTTGCGACTGATAGAAGCCCTGAAAAAAACTCAGTCATGATGGTCGGCCAGTGGTATCGAACTCAGAACCTTCCGCAAAATATAATAAAAGTTAAAATTCATTCTGGATTTATGCTCACTACTATCTTTTCGTTGTTTTATAATTCCAACGTGAAATGTCAATATAACATGAAACTAATTTTCACCACTGATCTTGATTATAGAGTCCTCCATATGTGGTCCTGTCTGCTCGTGAAGATTATCTGGAAGTGTCAGGATTTCTTGGCAATGTGTGGGAGACGCTGGCTGAGCTATTAAACTTCACGTAAGTACAACTTATACGCAGGGTGTAAATATATCATAGATGATATTTCGACGCCTGCGGATTATATTATATTTTCATAGAAGTTTAGTAGCAGATACTTCAATATATTCAATAAAACTTCGATGCTTTAAATTTGTTGGCAGCGACCCGAACAAAGAAGTAGAGATCATTATGATTCTCTTGAGGTGAAAAATCAACGAATCAGCCTTCTTTATAACCCTAATACGGGATCAATAAGCTTTTCCAGATTCGAATTTAAGCTTACATGAATGCTTTTAATTCAGAACCTGACTTATTAACAACAAAAGGACTTAGTAAAGTATACTTCATTCAGAAGATGAATCATGGAGTTGTGGTTAGATAAAATCTTTGGTAAACCTTATTTTGTATGGGCCCTTCTAGCAATTTTTGACTTCGGCCCGTCACGATTATCCGTCACGTTCTAGTTAAAATTAACAATCACATCATACACCAGACGGGATTCGAACTCAGGACCTTCGAGTCGCTGGTTTAGCAACTTATGCCTTGTTGACATTACTAATATCTTACCATAGTTAACGTTAACCCGAGTTCATTTTAGTAATGTAAACGGTAGTTAGGTTTCAATTTTAACCAGCGTCAACTTATGACGGTTATCTTTTTACGTTAGTTCTTTAAACGCAAGATGGCCGTTAAGCGCAGTTCACTTCGTGAGTTTATTTCTTTCTTTATCGAAATGTATAGTATCCTAGTGGTGCGTATCACTTTTAAAGTATAAAAGAATAATGGCAGGACTAATCTACAAAATGTTACGGTACAATCAATTCATTTGTGTTATTTTTGTTATAACTTAATCCTGTCCCGTGTAACAAGCAGATTCTTTACTCTACGGAAACCTCTACCTGTTTCTGTACAGACAATGGTAGAACAAGAACGATAACCAAGTTAAGTTCGGTAGCCTGAACGCAAGTTACCCGTACATCTTACCATCGTAAAATGTTAGTAATCTAAACAAGGCATTAACCGACACGGCTACCAGACTTGCAGTGCAAATCGGAAGATTCTGGCTTCGAACCCCACTAAAGACAATAGAAATCTTATTCCTCCACAGGCTCGATCTTGGTCTACCAACGTTTTCTTTTTATGTTTCTAGCAAGTTTGTCCTGAAAGGTTTGTAGAAAGTTTAGCGTGCAAAGTTTGTAGCAAATTGGTAATTTGTCAAATAGCTACTTTGCTGCAAGATTGTAGCAAGATTTCAGCCTTGCAATGCCACACTTGCTTGAACTTTGGAGACTTGCAGCAAGTTTACTGTGCTATCTGGATACTTTGTTAAAAGAAATAAAGCCAACCACTGTGCGTTTTAATACGCACTGTAAATCTGACTTAATTGCATTACTGTGATCAAAAGATTGTTCGTAGTTCCCTTTAACATAGTGTAAGACATCCCAGGCCTCGAACCTGGTACCAGAATCATTTATTTACATGGACATGCATATAAATCGTATAACCACATCCAGTGGAACTTTTCCTGCATCGCGTAATTATTACACGCCAATGTCCTTACACAAACACCATGCATAGACAATATTAAGCGGAAGCAGCAGTACATGCATAAAGCTACATAACAGGCAGTGCGTAACACCTGTTATACAACATTTGTACGTAATCAAATATCTGTAAATATGTCAATAGCGCAAAGACTCTTCCGGGCTGTTTAGTTGAAAACAAGGAGCTTAAACTGTATGGGCCATCACCTTCCCCTGGAAACCTGCTGACCCATGTAGTTTCCAAGCTCCTCTCTTTCCCAAAAGGGGAAAACAGAACTGACAAAATAGTGAAGTACTGTGGAACATTAAGCATTCAGTTACAACCTCGAGCAGAGACATGAGATCGATAACTACAGTACTTATAGCAGTAGACCATGCATTAGTGAACAGGCTGACCAGGGTCAGCAGCCGTCGAGATTTCAACCAACCAGTCCGGTGAGCCAAGAGCGCTACAAAATGTAACTTCTTTCCTAAATGAAACTTAAACCTAGCTTCTGAAAACCTCTCGCTTTTCATTTCTTTATATTGCTACATCCTTAGACCCCAGTATAAAGATCTAAGTCCGCAAAGCCTTACGATAGATAATGGAACATGCTCTCTTGCGTAGATTCAAGAAGAAAAACGAAAAATGGGTTATTTTGACTTAGTTTCAACATTGGAGTCGTCAATATTATTAATTCATGAATATTATTAATTAGCAAGTATTAACATAATAGGATACGTCCTACGTTATCAATATTTATAGAACTGCCTCATGTGACGTCATTAGTTTTCAAGAATGTTAGAATCAGTATAAAAAAATCTTTCGAGGTAAAGGGAAGAGTGACGCAAGAATTCTACTCACAAAAGAAATGATATCCATTTTGCGAGTGATTTCCTTTGTGTCACTATGGTGGAATTGTTTGCTTTGTAATAAAATTAAGAGATTTAGTATCCTCTCTTGCCCCATAGTGACACAAGGAAAATCACTCGCAAAATGGACATCACTTCTTTTGTGAGTAGAATTCTTGCGTCACTCCTCTCTTTACCCCGAAAGGGCTTTTATACTGATATCACTTATTTAGTAAGGCTGGCTGTTAAAAAAAATGTACATAGTCTTAATACAGAAGGTCCATTTTAGACCATAGTAGGCTCTGTATCTACGAAAACGGTAACTCCTATAAAAAAAAAATAAGCTTCGATTTACCCCAGCTTGTTGGGACCCCCCAAAACCCATTTGGGGCTAAAGCAAAAGGACAGACAAACTTTGCTATCATTTCTGAAACTTGTATGATTCGGCTAAAAAATGTCGTAACTTTTGAACCTCTTCACCGATCTTCACGTGTGATACACCGTTTGAAAAGTATTAAAGCATAGATTAAGATGCCGCAAGTTTTGGCCGCCCATATGGTCTAGGGTCAGTGCTATCATCAGAAATGTGAAATTTTGAATTATTTTTCGCGCCGCCCTAGGGAACCCAGGGAGGTCTCACCGACCCATTTTTTTTTTAATGTGTCTAAAAATGGCAAAGAGCTTTCAAATACAAGTTCAAGCATCAAAATCGGGCTTATAGTTCGCTAGATCCGAAACTAGCTGTATACATAGAGTACCGCTAACAGATTCATTTGTCAGCGTCACTCGAAGAACTACCATTCTTCATGATCAGAGGATTGACCGAACTTTTTTTGGAAAACTGAATCAGAAAGAAGCTCGACAGTCTAGTGGTCCGCGTGGTCCCGGGTTCAATTCCCGGCTGGAGTACCCTACTTTTCGGCGTCCACCCAGCGTCGTGAGGCATACTGTGGATTCACGTGAATAAAGACGTGACGACCACTTGGTCTAGAAAGCCCCTGATACTCTTGCTTGTGATCAAGGTGACGCGCAGTGCTGACCCCACGGCCGTCACTCAGGTGGACGCAGTTCCACCAGCCGTCGACAGATGGCGTTGGGGCAGGCTCAGGACCTTTCAGTCTGTGATGCCAGTGGTTATTATTATAAATTATTATTATTAATAATCCGAATGTAACAAGATCCTTTCAGACCTGAGGACTCCAACGCTGTTGGCTGACTTGTAGATACTGATAAATAAAGGGAGAATGCTAAACGATTAGAAAGACCTGCCAGTTTTAGAATCAAACTAATACTTTTTTTCGCCCTTTCAGACCATGAGGAATCCAACGGTGTATGGTTCATTTTTGTCTGACCTGCATTTACTGATATCTAAGAGGGTGACAAATAGAGGATACTAAGAAATTAAAACGTGCTGCACGTTTTCGAGTGAAAATCATAGTTTTTGTCCCACTTCTGGACTATGAGGAATTCAATGGTGTACCTCTCATTCTTGGCTGACTTGTAGTTACTGATATCAAAGAGGGGTAAATGCAGAATGCTAGGAGATTAAAAAGACCTTACTGAAGCAAGATAACTTTTGTCCATATTCTAAAGTGGAAGCTCATTCTGTCAAATTTAGAAAATGATGTTACATGTTTTTACTTGGGAATTGTGTTCCTTCTTCTAATAACATGTTTTCATGTTGGTTAAACATTTTTATAAAGAATATATTTTTTTGTTAGCTGGAGTGTCCATGAACCTGAGGATAAAGCATTTGGGCACACAAATCGAGGAAATGAATGGAATGGAATGATTGGCGAACTCGTCACAGGAAGAGCTGATGTTGCTCTCGGTTGTTTCGTCTTCACCACGAAAAGAGCTGAGATTGTTGATTTTACTACGCCAGTCACGTATGTCAGGTAAGCAAAATGTTTTTGTCTTTTTAAGTTGTGAAAATATTCCAGTAAAATATAATAATTTTGCAATAAGTGCTATCATAGACCTCATAATAGAGGTCTATGGCGCTACGTAGAGAAACCATTCTCTTTTTCACCCCAAAACTGGCTCCAGTAAAAACACGATGTACTTTCTTCGCAATAGAGACATCCGTATTCGCAATCCAGGCTTACATTACACATTTGAATTTTGGAGTTTTCCAAGTTGAAGGAGGTTCTCTAAATATGAAAGAAAGCCCAGTCTACTATATGAGTTGCTAAAAAAGAAAGAGTTTTCCAATTTCTAGCGCACCTCAAGGAGGACTACTACATAAAACTCTTTTGAGGTTTTCTGACGATTTGCCTCAGTTCGGTTTCGGAGGTTGAAGAATGCTCACCTACAACTTTGCGTTGGAAACAGCCCTTCAGCTTGAAGTGAATAGCCAGAGAGAGAGAGAGAGAGAGAGAGAGAGAAGACTCTACTCATTGCAGAACTCAAAGATCGGAAAATATCGATCACAATGCAACTGTGGAAAGCCAATACTGTTCTGCAGAAAATGAAGATTCACTATCACGATATCACTTTCGACGTGCATAGTTTTTTTAAATGTTTCTATTGCTTTACTTGAAAGTCATCTCTTCACTCATGGACATAATTCATTAACTTCGTAAAAAAAAAAAAAAGAATTCTCAACATATTTAACAGACAAGTCTTCTGCCGCTTCTTGGTGTCCATATTTTGGAGTACTTCCGGCTCAAGGGTGAGATTTCTGCAAGATTTTTTTTATCAGCTCTTCCCGCAGGGCTGGGCAGCCATATTGCAACTCACTTGGAAACACTTCCGGTAGGAATAGCGAATAGCCAACTCTCGCTTATCTTGAACGATAAGTAACAGCGAGAATCGCTCAACCCAGTAGCTGCAGTTTGATCTTGTGGTCAAGACGTCGGAAAGCTAAAGAAAATTTAAGCTGAAACTATTTTTTTTAAAAAGAAAATTAAAGTTATTTTCGTTTTTCATGTAAATACACAAAAGGAAATTTAATAAAAGTTGTGATTTACGATTTTAAAAGAGGACACTAAAAACTAGGATGTATATAAACCTACCGGGACAAGGAAGCTGGGCGGCGTTAGCTGCGAGGGACAAATTGCTGAGCAGCTCAACGCGTTAAATGCAACCAATTATACCTTGCAGTTAATAAAATGGGTAGCTATTTTAGGACGTGGATTCGCCTAAAAAAATTCATGGTGGTTTTCTTTGTGATCTCATTGACTGTCTCCTCGAATTGGCAAAGTGAAAGCAGCAGTGAGTTCAACTTGCATGAAACATTTAAATATTGCAAAGGAAGGAAAACTGTGCGGTCTTATTTGAAAACCATTCATGGAAAATAGGAAAAGTATAGAAGGGAGGACAGTTTCACTTTTTTATTTGAATTCTGATTTATCCTAGTTCTTGGCTAATTTTAATATGATTTTGCTATATTAATTATGTAACATGCATGTAATTTATGTTTAACGTAAGTAAAAGATAATATTTTGTATGAGGCCACCAGTGATTACAAACGGTCACCACAAAATTCTTCACAGAATTTTTTTAACTCTTCCTCCATCTTAGCAAGAAGGAAGTTTTTTCCCCTTTGTCCGCGTCATCTGACCACTAATACAACTGTGATCGTGTTAAGGAAGGAAGGAAGGCTAATGTCAAATAAGGAAAAGTGGTTTAAAGGAAAAATGTGGTTAAAATTACGGAAGCTCACCAGACGAAAGAGGAAAGCAAAGAATTACTTTATCATTTCCTAATATAAGAACTGTGATAAAATATGGTTTTATTTTTATACAATTATGTAGTCATTTTTCCTGTAATGAAATAAGCAAAACCAACGTTATTTCCTGTTCGGCAACACACTACTCTCTCATTCACTCACTCAGAGAAAGGAAGAAACAAAACAGGAATGTTCAATCCTACTTCTATATAAGTTGTCTTCATATTTAATGTAAGTTACAGATTTAACAATTTCCCCTTTCATACCGTGTCTAATCCTAAAATTCTGGAAGCCTGTAATGTCTGTGGTATGATATCCCTCAGTTATCATTCATCCGAGAATAGGGATGAGGAAAGCAGCGGCTAGGCTCTTAGTTGAAATATCATCCCGGCATTCACCTGACGAAGTAGGAAATGTCTGGAAAACCTCAGCCGGGATGCAGGTAGCAGAGCTCGAATCAGTGTTATGTTACAAACGCAGTATTCTTTGTTATATTATTTCCAGTAAACGGAACTATTCTTGATATGCATATGAGTTCAATATAATTAGATCTCTTAGCAAATGTATGTAGTAGCAAATGTGTCTGTTGCAAGAGTAGCATTGTTATGTTCTTTCAAGTGAACTGAAATACTCCTGATATGTGTATTATCATTCTTCTTCTTCTTCAAGACTCCTTTGCACCAGAAGAAGGCACCGGTAAATGCACTTTCGCAACCGGAGTTAGCGTGTTCCCCGGAATAAGCGAACAAAACAATAATTAAAATGTCAAGATCGGGTAATAAGTGTTAAAAAGGTCTAGACAGGGTAAAACGTGAAATCCGGTAGAGTTGGGACGGATATGAAGCAGAAGTTCGGAAGGAAGACTGAGGGAGAGGGAAATTGTGTAGAATGAAAATGTATAAATGTAAGAAAGAAGTAATGTAAAATAATGTGTAAATGGATGGTCGTGTAGTGTATGTATGTGTATCACACGTCTTTTCGCACTCCCGCACTATCACTTCCGAGGAGCCGCAGATCTTCGTGGTGCACTCGTTGCTGGCCGTCACCGAACTCCATATGTGTACGGAGTTACAATTATTCATTGTAATTGAATTATTATTACGTACTAAACAGCTGGTTCTGAAGGACGGAACTTAAATTTTGGTAAAGTTAGCTTCTAACCACTCCCTTCAATAGGCTCGGCAGCGAATTGAACTAGTGACCATGCGCACAGAAAGCCAGAATGCTGTCCTCTCGGCGACCGCGACATCAATATGTATATGAATTCAATAAAACTGTGTATCTATATGGCCTCGGGATGGCCGAATTCAATATATTTCGCAGTGTGGTCCGGGTTTCACATTCATACCAGTTTTCAGATTCACTGTTTCTTGGATTATTAGGGTGGGCCGT
>JAGDQP010030242.1:5167-22752 GCA_022664845.1 Lepisma saccharinum | reverse complement strand
AACTTTGCATAGATAAACTTGATTACAATAAGAAAATCGAAAATTATTTGAATAATACTCCTGATAGATTTTGGAGATAAGTAAATAGGGTTAAGAAGAATGTAATATCTGTAACCAAGGATAATGTTCCTATAACCGATAATAAATTGTTAACTGAGTCTTTTGCAGAATACTTTGCATCTGTTTATCAACCATCCTTTTTAGACAATTTCGAGAATACATCACTTTTTAATAAATTCTGTGTAGAAAAGCCACCTGAAATTAAAACTGAACACGTTTTGGGTGGGATGGATGGTATACCAGCCTTTATTATTAAAGGTATTGCTGAGGTTTTTTTCACCTGTTTTAGCCTCCTTATTTAAGTGGAGCTTGAATCTAAATATTTATCCTGATGTTTGGAAAATTGTAGCGATTACATCTATTCCTAAAACTAAAGGTGACAAAATTGATGATTTTAGACCTATTTCAGTTATTAGTATTTTTCCTAAAATCTTCAAAAAGATTATGTATACGTATTTGTATAACCTTGTATATATGAAAATTGATGATAACCAACATGGATTTATGCATGGTAAATCCACTGTAACAAATTTGTCACATTTGATGCAAAACACCTTTCCAGTTTTATAAAAGAGTGGTCGATTGATGCCGTATATTTTGATTTTGCTAAGGCTTTCGACAATTTACCTCTTACTAAACCTTGATAAGTTTAATTTACCTCAGTGCATTATATTATGGCTTCTTTCATATCTTAGAAATAGGAAATTTGTTGTTAGATATAAGGGTACTAAATCTTCAATCTATAATATTACCTCAGGTGTTCCCCAGGGTTCGAATCTTGGCCCTTTGCTGTTTCTCTTATTCATCAATGATATATCCGTGAATCTAACTTGTAAATATCTTCCTTATGCTGATGATATTAAAATTTTTCAATCAATTACATCCATTCAGGATCACTGCAAATTGCAACGAACTATTGATATTATTGAACAATGGTCTCATAAAAACTATCTTCCTCTTAATTTGAATAAAACAAAAGGAATAATTTTCTCAAGGAGAATAAGTCCCTCTGTATACAATTATAATATAGGTTCTAAAGTTATCAAGTTTCTGAATCATATTGATGACTTGGGTGTTACCCTGGACTCAAAATTACTGTTTAATAAACATTGGCAGAAAATGACATTTAAAACCAGAAGAAATTTGGGTACAATAAAATGGTTGTGTAGAAACTTTAATAATATTAATACTTGTAAGATTCTATGTATGTGCAATGTTAGATCTCATTTGGAGTATGCTACAGTTATTTGGAACTGTGAACCTAAATATTTTGTACACAGTATAGAATCTATTCAAAATAACTTTCTGGTCTGATTGAAGTGGAAATTTAAGGTTTTTAATAACATGAATTTGACAAGTATTCGAAAAGAGATCTGTCTGCCTTCATTGACAGACAGGCGGAATTTATATGACCTAAAGTTTTTTCATGGTCTACTGCATGGGACCGTCTATCTTGAGCATTTCATTTTTCTACGAATTTATTTCTGTTTAACTAGGAAGTTTGTTCCCTTTTCTTGTTCTATTTATCCTAACTCATCTATTTTTCGATCTATCTTTACCGCTAATAAGTATTATGAAATTCTGGATCTCTTTGAACTTAAATTTCACATTATACATCAGCAATTTGTACATTTATTGAATGACTAGTTCTATTTCTGGTGCCTTTTATTATTTTATCTTCTTGGCTTTTTATCTCTCTGAGTTTTATGGTGTTTATGTGCCATTATGTTAAATATTGAATTACTAAAGAGATATTACATGTTTGTGCTTTTATTTTTTTTATTTTGTTATTATCTGACTATATTTCTCCTGTTTTAATGCAATTTTTATTCCATATATGTCATATTTTTTTTGAATGAATTATTTGTTTCAATACTATTGTATTATATGCATGCTAAAGCTATCTTTTTTATTTGCATTGAACCATGATTTGTTTATATGTTGTTCTATTTTATGCATGCTGCATGTAATTTTTTTTTCTATTATTATTTGTAATATGACTATGTATTTTTCTTCTTCTCATAGTTGTACGTAATTTTATAATTGTATTCTTGTGGTGCACTAGTGGCAATTCCAGCTGTATGTTTACCAAATAAAATAAAATATTTTCAACATTATTATTATTATTATTATCGCCCCCCACATGAATGTTAGTGAATAAGGAAACATATACAGTTGTCTGTCTATTTGTCTCGGCTCTAGATCTCAGAAGCTACAAGTCCGACAGAGACAAGCTATATATACAGTATACACCATTGGATTTACAATAGTCTGAAAGCGTGGGGGAAAAAATATGACTGAATCTAAAACTATTTTTTGTTTCATTTCCATTGCCTCTACGTATATTCATTTCGGCCTGAGACTTACATGCCTAAAGGCCTTAAAATTAATTCAAATGCAACGTACTTTCATATTAACTGTTTGTCCCTCCCTCTAGATATTAGTAGAGGGTAGTTAGGTAGTTACAAGTCACACAAACATGGGTCATACACCATAGGATTCCTCATGGTCTGAAACAGTGAGAAAAACTATGGCTTTAAAACAGGAAGGTCCTTTTCAATCTCTTAGAATTCTCCATTTACCCTCCCCCCAAGATCTCAGTAACTACAAGTCAAACTGAGATTAGCCATACACATTGGATTCCTCACGGTCTGAAAGGGTGGTGAAATCTATGGCTTGGACTTGTAACGTCTGCCTCCTCTCTGTGAAGCTCAGTTGGATCACCAACTAGATCTCTCGAAGACAAGACGTACACGCACTGTGTTTCCACAACTGCTTTTCTGTTTTTTGTAGAGATAACTCTATAAGAGAAAACCAGGCGACAACTCAAAAATTTTGCACAGGACACCTGGGTCGCCACTCAGCAAAGCTGAGAACTGTCTGCTACAACACTCGAAGAACTCACGTGCAACCATGGAAATTCAAAAGGGGTCCACAAGACTCAGCTGTAGCACAACAACATATTCATGGGATGGCAAGACTTGACTCAAACTTCCTGTAACACTACCTCTCAGAACACTGGTACACAAAGATAGAAAAGAACTGCAGAACATAATAAACAAGGTATATGGTACTTCTGAGGCCCAAATATCACTGTAGCTCCTGGCTACTGTCAGTTCAGAAAATATTTGCATCCACGCAAATATTAATTGCCACTTGAAGCACCTATTTTAAAGGCATCATTTATAAAACACACTTCATCATCGAAGCAAAAGACACTTAGGCTACGTAGAAAGTAATACACAAAACTCACCTTAGTAACTCCACAACATCAAATTATATTGAGCCTATTTCAGTAGTGTCTACTGATCTCAGTAGATCATGTCAATATTTTCAGGAGTGATGCACACAGCGTTTGTGTATCAGCATTAACCGGGAGGAGTTGTAGGAAATTTGAGGCAAAATCAAAATAAAGAGAAAAAACTTCTATTCCCACGGACAATCCTTCTCAGCATGAAGAAGACCTCAGAAAGGAAAGTACTTATACAATGCTATTTCTTCAAAACTGGACCCAAATCATTAACTATACTCTGTCTGTCCAAAATCGAACTAGCCTAGAGCACAGCCGAACACCAAACAGTAGAAATACCACAGAGATGTCTTTGGAGTTTGAGCGAAAATTAAAATATTTCAGCTTATACTGTTGTAAGTTAATACTAGAGCAACTATGATAAATGTTTTTATAGTCTTGGAAGCAAACACTATTTTAAGTTTTAGAATTTTATTCTTAAAATATTCCAAAATTCAATTGAGCAAAAACATGAATTGAACTGCTTCAATTTTATGATTTTACAGAATGAAATTTCCTAGTCCAAACAGTTATGATGAGCATATTACGAAATTGTTCTGGAAAGCTCAAAACAGAGAACAAGATTTTATGAGAAATACAAATATTCCATAACAGTAAACAGAAAAAAAAAAACAAGTTTCAAATAAGTTTTCTTATTCTGACTTAACTTGACTTTACGTATCACAGTTTTGTAAAGTGTCCGTTTACAACTTTCCAAGTAAACAGTCGTAATTTTTGTTAAGTTAGCGTTATGAATCTAACTCAGAGCTTTTCAGTGGGGTTGTATTTAAAAGGGCTCCTCACTCCAACACCCTATTTTTAACATTTTTCAAAACATTTAAAAAACTAAGAGTATTATCAAAAATGTAAATTCATAGTTCACTAAAACTTACAAATTACTATGAAATACAATGTAAAGCAATCTCGAAATCTTATCGATTGATGAGTGCTGAGACTTCAATTAAATAATGACGTCATCATCTTTAAAAACGTATCACTGATCAACGGACAATATCTCGACATCGCTGTCCACTGTATTTCATAGCAATTTGTAAGTTCTAGTGCGATATGAACTTAGATTTTTTATGGTGCTCTTAGTTTTGGAAATATTTTGAAAAATGTTAAAAATGGGTGTTGGAGCGAGGATCCCTCTTAAACAAGAGAATCCAAAATACAAATAGAAATTGTTTTAGCCCCAATTATAAACATAGTATCAGAATTTTTGTATGAACAGGGGGTTGTACAAGTTACTAATGACAAATAAGCCCTCACAAAATTTTTATAGTTTATTGGCATAATAAAATGACTTTGACTAGCCAAATAATCTCCACTCAAAGATAATTAAGACTTTAAGAGAAAAGGATATATGTAATAGTCAGCTTCCAACAAAAGAACTAATAATACTAATAGTAAGAATATTAATAAAACCACATGAGAAAATACAGTGGAAAGTACATCCACTCTCGCAGGGACAGCATAATATCTTACGAGTCATCACAAATGACAATATTAGCCAAATAATGGATAATAGTGACATATTACCAATGTCACAAAACGCTAAAGGGGAACAAACTCTGATCTGGGAAGAAACATGACCTTCTTTGACTTATAGCAGCTGGGAGTGGACTGTAGCTAACTTTAAAAATACATTTGGCAACTATGATAGACCATATACTAGGTAAACAAAAGGTGTTGATCAAATCAAAAAATGTGGAGGGATGGACAAGAAGCCAGACATTGGAGGGAATTTGCTTAGGCGTATGGCCAAGACCATCAAGAGTGACATGACATGGGACAAAGCTAGGTGAAATAAACAAGAATGTGGTGTATGTAAATGCGTAGTGGAGACAAAATAAAGATTCGTTCTGATGTACAAAAGATTTACTTTAAAATATTTTTTTCCAAGACGTTAAGTAGTCAGTCTTTTGCACTGAGTTTTGTGAAATTTTAGTAAAATAAATTACATTTTTAACAGTTACTTCTTGTGTCAAGGGTTTCACTATGATGTAGATTAACTACCATCACTTTGGTATTGCTGGAAAGGTTCTCAACCTTTCGTCATATCAGTCTGCGAGGTGTTAATTTATCAATATGTGAGGAAAGATGTTACGAATGAAGTTAAAGTTTAATATTCTGATTTAATGTTTCAGTAATCTTAGAAAATAGTCAAATCAGTTCATTTTATCTAAATTTGTGTGTTTATTGTAAACTAATGCTCAGCTGCGTTGAGCCTTGTACTATTTTAGGGACCTAGTTGCGTTAGGTCGCTAAAGTAGCGTTTTGTGTTTTGCTTTTCTGTGGGATGTTCTTGCTTGCGTCTCCCTCCCCTTTCTTTGGGGCCTTTTCCTGGTGTTTTGCTTTTGCCAACTCTGCGTTTTGGGCACTTCTTTCGGGCTTCTTCCATGCATGCTTCGTGTCTAGACTAGAGTGTGTTCTGTCTTCGATGATGCTGAAACTGGGTGCTGATAGGTACCCTCCCTGTCTTCAGGTCCGATAGCGGTTTTCTTCTTTATGTGTCCTCTCCTGTGGCGTAATGTCGGCTTGTCTCCAAGTAGGTTTGGCCACGTTGAATTGGGTAATGCCTATTTTTTGCAACATTGTGCCGCGGGCCCCTAGTTTGCTTGTTGAGTCTACCTGTTGTTGTTGGAGCTGCCTGGGGATATTACAGTTAGTGGCGACTCTTGATTCAGGACGTTTGATCCTGTGGTTTTCTTCTGATTATAGCCACATGTATGCATTACAGTTAGTGGCGACCGTTTCTTCAGGACACGTACTCTGGTGTTCTTCGGATGTATCACGAGCGCATTACATTATTGGCGACTCGTGATACAGGATACGTGTTCCTGTGTTTTTTTCGGATGTGTGTGTGGCCACGTAGCATTGTTTCAGTGAAGACTGTGACAAGAATTGAGATTTCTGGAGATCATAGTCAGGTCGCGTTTCGTAGCGACATGTGCCTTAGTTCATTGTGATCCGGTGTTTCTTAGGGCCAGTTCTACAATCGACCGCTAAACTTCTAGTCAGCGCTAAGTTGAGGCCAAGTCTGATTTTGGCCAATGAGAGAACGCAAAATGAGAGTTGACCTCAACTTAGCGCTGACCAGAAGTTTAGCTGTCGATTGTAGAACTGACCCTTAGAGTGTGTAACCTAGTCTAGCATGTGCATGTCTTTCCTTCGATTTTTGTGTTTTGCACTGTGACGAGCATTGCATAAAGTGAGTCTATGCATGTTGGTTTTGTTGTTTGTGGTGTGTGTAGGGAGATGCCGAGAACATACGTGTTGTTTGTTTTTGTGTGTGTTTTTTTTTTTTTACTATTCTCTGTGAATTTACCCTTTGGAAATTGCGGACTTTTTTTCCCTTTCTTTAGTGCATACCTACTCATTAATCTCAGTATCTGGTTTTAAAGCAAAGTTTAGTAAAGTGAACAGACTTAGTGAGAGAATTTTAAGAGGTTAATCATTACTTGCCTGATAAGGGTGAATCGGTCCCCTGCCATTCATGTATTAATATATATATATATATATATATATATATATAGTTATTTACATTTTGTGTTAGTTGTTAAGTATAGTGTTGTGTCAGTTTACTTCTGTGTTTTTTGAATCTGATAATGTCAAGCGATAAAATGGCTGACGGTGCGCGCGGTAGCGAAGGAGAATTGAGCTGCTGTGACTGTCACCTTGGAATCGCTAATAGTATGTAGTAAATGCACCCGTAAGTTCCACCGTGGTTGCGTTCAGAAGTCGCGAAGTGAACGAGCCCGTTTGAGTGAATGGCCTTGACTGGCAATGCAAAGAATGCCAGGACAACAGAAGTGATATGCCGGTAGGTGGCCAGTGGACACTGAAAATCCTTTAAAGAAAAGTGTCACTAAAACTTCCCTGCCTAAGAACGACCTCGAGAGACTTTTCCAGTTGAAAGGTGGCATTTCAAGTCAAATCTCTTCGACAGGAAGCAAATTTAAAAGTAAATTGGAAGAGAAACTCTCTTCAACAGTAAGCAAATTGGAAAAGAAACTCTCTTCAGCAGAAAGCAAACTGGAGGAGGAACTAGAAAAGAAGTTCTTTTCATTGGAAGATAAAGTGATGAGGAGAATGTGTTCAACTGAAATTGGTATGAAAAGTAAAATCAATGATTTTAGGGAAAGTATTGAGACTAGTGTAGGCAAGTTAACTTATGACTTTGCTTCGATGAAGGCTAGTGTAGATAAAGTCACTTCGAGCATTGGAGTACTAGAAAACGCACTGAAGAGGTTGCGGATTCAGTCCAGAAGACTGATTCTAGACTGAACACGCAACTTGAGGAGACTTCTTCCATGTGCGAGACCAGGTCTCGAGAATTGGGTTCTCAGATCAGATCCTTCAGAGTTAAGGTGATATCGCTCAGGAGCGAGTTGTCGGGAACTCAGGTTATCTCTTCACCTGGTGATCCTAAGAAAACTCAGACCCAGCAAACTGACAAAGACTTCGCTATGCCGTGGTCGAAAGTAATATCTTGTGGAGTCAGCAGTGGCACTATTATGACTACGTCGTTGGTAACTAGCGTGAGTACTAACTCAAAGGTTACAACTACGAATAGTGATACATGTACTTTTGGTATGGCTGGGGGACGACCGTATTCATTTGGGTTTTCGGCTCCTACCAGCATTGGAGATACTTCAATTTTAGGTACGGTCTATCAGAGACTCCAAGTGACTCTTTCCATCTTTCCGTCTATGATACTGACAGAGAGTAACGTTTCTCAATCGATGGGTCGTGAACCTTTGAGGTTGAGTGCTGTTAGTGGACAGGTGCCCACTGAAACGAGAGGTCCCAAGCCAAGGGGTGTTGGGATGACAAAGCCTCTCAAGCTTGGTGACCTATTTCACTTTTCCACTTTCTCAGGTCAGGTGCTGAGTCAGATTCCTCATGAGTTCCTAAAAAGTTTGGAGCAGAACTTCGAACTAATGAGGTTATCTGATGCAGACTGGTTACTCGTAACACCTAGGCGTCTGACAGGCAGAGCTTTAGCCTGGTATAGTAAAATTAAAACTGAAATACATACATACAGTGATTTTATGAAACACTTTCTGAGTCAAATCAGTGATGTACAGTTTAGGAAATTAAAATCCCGACGTTTACAGTGTTAAATTTGCTGGTAGCGATTACAAATCTATAGCAGACTTTGCTTGGAGTGTGGCAAAAACCTAGAGATCTATGCAGTGATGATGAGGAAGATCATTTGCTTGAAATTTTGCTAGAGGCACTTCCTCTCTCACTAGGACGACAGATGCGCTTGTTGAAACTTAAGAGTGTTGAAGAACTGATAGATAACTTAACGTTGTGGGAGTTTTCTGACGTTCATGATGTGGAATTCGATCTTGAATCTTCGTTAGAGCCGTCTGATAGTCACAAGCGCAAATTCTCTGGCAATAACGGAAGTACTAGTAAGGACAGTAGAAAGAAATTACAGGTTAGGAATGTTCAGACTACAGCTAATGCTGGGACTCAAACTTTGGAGTTAGTGGCCTCAGATAGGATAGTATTTCCTAGTGGAGCTAGTGCGGGAAATGGAAATAAGGGTGGAAATAGGAATATGTATAGAAGGTGGAATAGGGAGAATGGTATTAATCCTTACAACCCAAGATTTAGATCGGGAGGTAATAACGGCCAAAATAGATACAATAGAGACAACAATAATACACATTATAACAATAGCACCCAAAACACGAACAATTACACTCGTCCTTATAATGATATCACACGAATAGATACAACATGCCTAACACAACCAACAACACGAACAATACTAATAACACAAGGAACAACACTAGTAATTCGAATAATAATAATAACACTAATCAGAGACCGTATGACAATAACCGAGGGAAGGATACCTATAAGGACTGTCATCACAGATGTGGATGATGTTCGGTCGCGTATCCGATGCAGGAACATGCCCCAGCACTGGTCATAGAATGATTAAATTTTGCACAGGGACATAAATCGGGTGACAATACAATATTCCGTTGTTACTTTCATATATTTCTATATATTTATATGTTTTAAAAGCATATTTTAATATTTACTCTGATTCTCGAATTCCATGCCTCGTAAGTTCTCCAACCGTAGATGAATCTTTGTTTGCAGACTTCATTTTATGCGAAAGAAACGGCTAGCTGGTTGGGAATCAAACTCAGCTTTTCATATTGAATGTCTGAAACGATAGTGATTACTCCACAGGTTACGCTGTCCAAATACTACTTAACAAATGGTATAGTGTTCCTTTATAAGAACAATAACATGAAAAGTGGATACTTCAGGTCAATAACAGGTTCTTTGTCCTGTTAACGTCCGTAGACTTTATTTTACCTTTCCCAACCAAATTTCGTAAATCGTCTTCTCTATCGTGACACAGGTGTTTGCTTCCACATTCTGTAGTAGGAAGAGAAGTCTCCATTCGATTGTTCACGATGGCTTTGTAAAAGAACTTTGGCTAGAAGAGGATTTGAACTTATATTAGCTAGCTTTAGTACTGAGAAATCGACCACATTACCACTGCACCATCTTGGCAGCTATAAATATCATTGAAAAATATTATCAAGTTCAGGTTTAGAGCTGATCTTTGGAAACAAATGGATTTCTTCGTGTACGTTTTTTACACCAAAGTGAACGTGAGAATTTATTTATTAAAAAACATAGACAAATTAATGTCCCCTAATATCCGAAATAACAAAAAATTAAGGAAAAACGAAAGAAAGGATAACATCTTATGCAGTAATTTCACCGTGCCAGTTCAAAGGCACGTTTATAGTAATAATAATAATAATAATAATAATAATAATAATAATAATAATAATAATAATAATAATAATAATTATTATTATTATTATTATTATTATTACAGTAAAACGTCCAATAACGGAGTTTTAAATTCCCCGCAGAATAGCATTTGATATTATGGAAGGAAACTCAATAGCGGACTATATTAAAAATGAATACGGACCGCTTGATGATGTAACTTCTCTATAGGGGACGAGACCAGATATGGTGGTCGTCTTTAAAGGTTTCTGCTTAATTTTTGTCAGATGTAAATAATTTTGTTATCATGAAGGCAAATGAAAACTTCTAACCCCCTCCATTAAACATATATGCATCCAACTTTGCAAGGGTACTTCACTTGATAAGGGATTACTTGATCCAAGGATTCACCTTGGATTATATCAACTCCCGAGTAAGGTAACAGAAAATCATTATCTGTCTGCCGATATCTATGCTACAGCACATTTTAAGATTAAGTTTATATAGGAAACATATAATAGCTACGGCTGCACTTATGAAGAGAAAATTCCTTGAAGAAATAGTGACCTATTATGAGTAGTCAATCGTTTCTTCCCGTTTCTCACCTTCTCTGACATACGTACATATGTTTTCTAAATGTTTGCTACGCGCAGTGACGTTAAAAAAATTTACTACTGATGTAAATATGTTGAGTACTTTGTTTGTATTTTAGCAGTTCTTACTGGAGATGATGTTCATTCTAGTGCTACAGCGTGGTTGTATGTGAGGTGTATGAGCAAAATCGTTAAATTAGTTTTATAGGGCAAAACTATCACCAAGACTGTTTACAAGAACCGTTTTCCCTTTTCTCTACAGTCAGCCTGATTACACTTGCTATGAAGAAATTGTGGTAGAAGTTTAGGGGTGAACGGTCACTTGTCTAGGGCGAGTAGAAGTTTGGATGAATGGGCAAGAAGTAAGGAATTAATTTCAACATGTATGAACACATGTATCATGTGTCTTCACATGATAATAAGATACATAAACTTATGTATTCACATTTACATTTACTTATATAGTGCATACCAAGATTATAAGAACGCCTAGAAACAAGTAAAAATTTCAAGATATGTATTCTGTAACTGTAAGTAAAATTATATAGTTTTACTCCTCAAAATGTATAAAAAGTACTAGAAACAATTTGAGAATATAATTATGGTTTATTAGCAATAAATTGGACCCTCTAAAAATTATGTTCCCGTACATAAGCTCGCTTCTCAAGGATCTCACAAATTACAGTATTAATTGATTCAAACCACAGGTACAAGACCAGATCACCGGGTCAATATTGGGGCATCAGGTGAATTTGGTCAAGATTCGATCATCGAGTAGCCTAGTCACGATCAGTCTGGTCACTTGAGTCAAGACTGGGTCCCGAGTCATTCGGATCAATATCGGTTCACCAGGTCAGTTGGGTCAAGTTTCGGACCGAGTCACCAACATTCACCCGGTTTCAGCTCTGTTTCACATGCAATTCTGCTCAGAATCAAATCAAGGTTAAAACAGGCATTTCCCCAAGATTTTGGGTTTGGGGAGCTAGGAGTGTTATGTAAAGTCGGCAATAGCGATAATCTTATATGGTACAGCGGGGAACTCTGGTTACGGGGTAAGTCGCGTTAGAATTTATTATATATTAATATTACAAGAGCGTACTCAATACAACGATTTTGACAACAGTGTATTGTCACGTCGTAGACGCGTGAAAAACTGTTCTCGGTCCTTCGAACCTTGGCACTATTCGAGCTAGGAAGAGCATTGGGCACCTTCCACCACTTCACTCTTAGTAAACTGCGCTCCAAGCGAAGAAATGGATAATTACTTCATATTGTACAAGTGCTAAGAGATAACAATTTTTTGGTTTATTGGGCAACTATACTCTTATAGTGCATTGTAAATGACAAGTTGTTAAAACTCTGACAATCATTTTGAACAACCTTATATCATTAGAACAATTGAACAAATAATTTTGGATTATCAATTCTACGTATTTTGTTCTTTTCTGCTAAATTTCTTAGAATGTTAAATTACTCTCAGGATTCTCTAAGAGAACTTAGCTAAATGCCAAACCCAAAATATTAAATACTTTTAATTTTAACTGAACGAAATGTTGTTTTCACTCTGCTGGAAAAGTATTCTGCTTTAGAGTAATTCTTTACAATAAGCTAACAATTATCACTTAGAAACATTTGGTTTTATGTTTGATTGAGCAATATGAAGATAAGCGTCTTCTCACTCCAAACAGGTATTTCTTTTTTAGCATCCATATATCACTAGGAAGTGAAACTCTATTACACACCGCTAGCCATCACATAGTCCTAATGCCAACAACCGCCAGTGGGGACGGCATTAAATGATCATGACTAGGAGTGTCAGAAATGTTGGTATATTCGGGGTGTTTGATTATGGAAGGAAAATCGCTGGGTGAAGAAGGACTCGACTGAAGGTGAACTGAAACATATATTGGAGAGTTTTAGCGGTTCATTGCATTTGAAAGAGCAGGATCCAGCTGAAGTACTTGGTAAAATGTTTTGTGAGTTAGTAACACTAAACTACATCATTCGGGGCAAGTTCCTAAACCCGGTTTGCGATTGACGTAACTTCGTATGGCTGACACGATCTCTATTGAGTTTCCGCTTTGTTAGGTTTTCACAAATTGGTGTTCAAACAACGTGGCGCGAGCGAGATTGAGAGAAAGGGTGAGACCCTTTTAAGAGGAAAACTGCCAAATAAAGAATTCACTAGCGCCACCATCCAGCCAGTGGCCGATTAATGAAACTAACATTCCAGCCGTTGCTAGGGAGACCCCTGCTGTGATAACTTTTCCGAAGTACTTTTTTTCCCTCCCTTCTAACATTTTTCTAGTCCCCCCTCCTTGTCCCTTCGAACAGTGAGATGGATAGAAGGGAGGGAATGGAGTAGAGAATCCAATAATGTAATATTGTGGGAAACAGAGACACCAAGAGGTAAAGAAGCTTAACTTGTAATAGGAAAGTGGGTTATTTAACGTGAAAGTTTCTATAAAACACTGAAAGACAAAGGTCTATCAATGAAGAGATGTTTATAATGAATACATTACTGCACCATAAATTCAAAAAATGATGTTAAACCATTATTTACAATAATATATTTTGTGTGAAAATCCCTTTTCTTTCATTTTGTGTGGGGTAAAATTGAATATGTTATTGTAAAAAGGGGCCCATTTATGAAGTTTCTAGAAAAACGACAAAAACCGTTTTTCTCTAATACAGTAAGGATATGAAGTATGGTTTTTAGGCTATCATGCTACTGTTCTGCTAGCTGGATCAGGACCATTTGTGATACAAAACATGCGTCTACCCCCAAGAGAGCCTGAAACAAACAACTCAAAACCACCAAAAAAGTGACTCAGGTCTCTTTCTACAATAACTTATTCAAGTAGATTTTTCCTTAAGTACACACAACGTTTTGTCCATTTCCTATACAAACATTTTCTGGCAGTGGTGAACTTTGATGAGAGAAGGGCTGATTCGAACAAGACTGGCGACCACAGATGAAGTGCGTATAGAACAAGAATACCATAAGCAAAGGCTGTTGCGTCAGCACTCAGCAGTCCAAGTCGCAAGAGTGGAACAAAGAGAGAAAAGCAACTTAATCGTCATCACTCAGTGTTCATGTCTTATGCTTTACTGGGATCATGGGCTTGAAAATAGCTAAGGTAAGTGTTTTATAATTGTGACAGGTTATTGCCGTGATCGCGACTCGAACCCGAGTCACCAAGTTGTCGGTTGGGCATTCTAACAACTAAAGTAGCACGAGACGGACATATTTCAGTTTATATAAAGTATTCCTGGCGCATCCGCTAAACCAACTACTCTACTGATGTCAATGTCGAGGCTATCTCTGAATGTGGAGACCTTGTTGAAAGTTCTTTCCGCAAATAGTGCAGGTGAAGAATGATGATACAGAATGATTATATATTTTCCCTTACACAAAGACGATGCGGGATTGCTGTTGGAAAATCCACACACACACACACACACACACAAAGTGCGTTGCAGTAACCGGGATTCGAACTTGGATCTTCATATACTCAGAAAGTTGGCCGAATCTTCATATACTCTGGTAGTTTAATGGTTAGAGTACTCGACCGGCAAGTGGGGGAGATAAAGGTTCGATTTCCTGTCATGGTAACTATCAGCTTTATTGTGTGTACTTTACAACGGTACCTCCACATCGTGAAAGCAAATATATCAAGTACAATATCTTGATGAGCTGTATTTTTCCCAATATAAGGTGTACAATTTCACTATTATTCAGCCACACTCAAAATCATAGTGTGCCTGATAATTGTATGCCTATCTTCGAGCGAGAAACATAAATTCAACTTACTATTCGACTGACTAGGCTTGAAAATTGCTCTGTGCTAAATTAATTCGCTTGTGTTTATCGGCGAAGCTTGAGTTGCGGGAGGGCTATTTATTTTCTTTAAATTAATTATGTTCGAAAGGTAAAATCTAACTAACGAATTTCCATTGTAATCCATATAAAACGGCATTATGCTGTAAGTCATCCCACAGATGGACATTTTATGTAGACTTAACTTGTACATTTTTACCGTAAAGAGAAATGGAACTTCTAAGGTCCCAGAAACTGT
This sequence comes from Lepisma saccharinum, assembly GCA_022664845.1. Classification (NCBI taxonomy): domain Eukaryota; kingdom Metazoa; phylum Arthropoda; class Insecta; order Zygentoma; family Lepismatidae; genus Lepisma; species Lepisma saccharinum. The sequence continues at coordinate 7,951 of JAGDQP010030242.1, read as the reverse complement.
CAACAAGTAATACGAGGTATGTAACAATCTTAAGATGTTTAGTACAATACTTTTGTTCCTCCAACTTACAAACCTAATTCTGTGGTAGGTATAAAGGTAAACTTACCTAATGACAATTTGTATTTTTAATTGTAGTATTTCCTTGCGTTCTGAGTCTTGAACAGTAAAAATATTACTATTTTGGTGAAAAATCATATCTAATTGATTTCAAATGAATTTGCTTAGCACTGTTTCGTAGAGTATATGTATGTAAATAATTTGTAAACATCTTTTCGCTGAGTGTCTAATATTTATCACCGACATTTCACTAACTTCTACAATTCTCAGAGTCAATTTCAAACCTTCTTTTTCTTTTCCTCACAAAAGAACGCTCTAGTAACAAGTAATGTTTAGAGTCATTTATTGCATTCATCGTTACAAAAATATTCACAATTTCACTGCACGAAATAGATTCTGTCATAGTTACAGAGACATACCATAATCCTCGGCCTAAGCCAAATTTGCCTAAAGACCTTAAAAATTAAATTAAAAACATACTAATACTACATTTTTATAATAGGCCTAATTATTACATTTATATTAGAATCTTCCTCTATGGCACTACAGCTCTTAGCTTATTAGCTTTCACCTCTGTTAGAACCTACCACACTTCTTCCAATTTGCCTCTTCTAAAATTTTAAACAGAATTCTATAATTCGCAGCTATTGAATGACACATTGATTCTGTACCCATTTTCCTGTAGTTTTATCAAACATACATTTTCCTTAACATATTTCTTTCAAAGTTCTTTAGCAATTGTACATACGCACGGTCTTTATCTAATAACAGGTCTAATCAAAGTTTTAAATTATATATTGTAGTTTTCGAGGTGTTGGAGTCTGGAGATGAAAGAAGATCCTAGTAAGGGCGGCAATGCGATGTATACCCTGTTCAAAAGTGTAATTTATTCTTTAATTTCTGTACTTTGAGTGTTACTTGATGCGATTGTTGAACTGTGGTAGATACATTAGCTAACCACTTCGAATGTACATCATATAGTATTGTAATGCTTCCGAGTCTTCTGAGATTTGTTTCGTTCCTGGACAAAACTAAGACTTCGGCAATTGCTCTGTTGTTTGAAGTGCTGTTGCATGTTTCGCTTCTCTCTTTAGGTCCAGGAAAGTTTCCGTCACTGTTTTAAGACTTTTACACCTAATGTCAACTGCGTACGGTAGAAGTTGATGAGTGTCTGCCAGTAGCTTTCCTGTTCTTTTTATACCTGCTCATCGGACAGCTACTCCTAATGCAGTATTGAGGCAAAGCCACCTCCTTTTCAGATTGCGAGTTGTTTTAATAACTGCCTGTCTTTATCTGCGTTGTTCAGTTTTGGCGGATGACTCTACGCAGGATGCAGGTGTAATAGCTTATCACCATCAGGTATATTCAATTCCTGCGATACCTTTTACATTTTCTCCCTGTTTACGTTATCGTACCCGTATTAAAATCTCTGAAAAGGTCTTATGAATATATTCTTCTCGTAGAATATCTCGAGTGTCTGTCAGATTATGAATAACTGGTCCTTGGTTGATCTTCCTCTCCTGAAATCATCTTGGCGTAGTTCATATTATACCTTATAAAATGTTTCCAGTCTGTTTCGTTCGATGGTGGTCATCATTTTGTTTGCAGATGAAAACAGTGTAATCGCTATATGGTTCTCACAGGATTTTTAATCTCCGTTCTTATGTATGGCATTCATTAACCTTATCTCCGTACTTCGGGCAGGTAATAGAGATTATTCTAAATCTTTTCAAAGAGAGTATGAATTGTTTCAGGTCTGAATCATGTATGAATCATTGGAAATACGTTCCTGTTAAAGCATTGGCTATTGTTACCGTAGAAACCATACAATCGATCGCTACCTTCTAAACCTTCTCCAGCAAAACTACTATTAATATGTGAAAATTGATGACCATCAGGTCAGAAACCTTGGCAAAGAAAACGGAGAAAATAAACGCCATAAATACGCAACCAAACCGGCAATTCAGCAAGGAGTCGATTTTATCTACTAGATCAGAAAATCAATTCCGAGAATAAAGTAATTCCGAACATTGAAATTGCTTTCAGTTCAAGGAAAGACATGGTTTACGATTTTTTTTATTACCTTATGAAGTGTACCTGGGTGTGCAATGTTCGCTATTTTCTACAGTATTGGTTCCAACCTCGATCTGTGGATTAAATTTAGCTTATTGGAAATAAGGAAATAAGTTTCTTATTGTAGGGTGCGAACCCGTAAGAATCAAGGTTTTTAGGGTCATATTAAATCACTCCCAAGAGGTGGGTGGCTCCCAGGTGCATTGAAATGATATGCTCCTGGGAGGCCCCCACCTCCTGGTAGTGATTTATAAATATGACCCTAATGTTCTGCTTTCGTGTAAGATGTTAATTTGGGCTAATGGGTATATTATTGCTCCACATTTTGGAATGAGTTTATTATTGACATGTGCAATGAACGTAAAATTAAAATTCTTCTCACAGAGGTGAAGCATATAACACATTGGGGTGCAAAAATTGTATTAATAGGTAGAGATTTTTAGTAATTATTAAATTTTAAATATTTAACAATTCTTCCATATGACTAAAACCAATTAAAATAAAAAAAAACTTGTTTAAATACACGGAAAAAAATTAGTTTTAACTAACAAGCAAACATACTGATGGGGCAGGTAAAAAACTTATACATTTTTTCTTCCGTCGCTTAGAATGTTAAAGTATGTGCGCATGCAAATTTTGGCAACTCGACGGAAA
>JAGDQP010030241.1:0-22753 GCA_022664845.1 Lepisma saccharinum | reverse complement strand
ATCATCATCACTAAATTGCTGTCTGATTGCTTTGGGATTTCTAATTGTAATATAATAAAAATAATAGTGAACTCTGGGGGAACTAAACAACCATATTACTTTTTTTTTTCAGAATTTAGATGATGTTGAAATGGAAGAAGGGAAGCGAGATCTCATTACTCGAGAAATTGGAAAATTTAGGGAAATTATGAAGGTAAATAGTTTCCTACAGTTGCATTTTTCATCTCAGAAAACCTCATTTCAGAGTATTGTTTATAAAATAGTAAATACAGGTAATTAAATAGATTTGATTTTTAGCTTTATATATTTTCTTTACCAGCAACGTTTTGTGAATGAGGTTTTCTGTGTAAAATGTTTGTATTAATATTGTATATCAAAACTTGAAAAGGTTTCAATACATCTCTCCAAGTTCGATCTTTTACACGTGTGTAATTTTAATCAAATAGCATCATTTAGTTGATACAGTTTTAAGAAACTAGAAAAGATCTAATTCTAAACTTTATTGACAGTAAAGAACACTACAACCCAGCTTATTGAAAACCTATGTTTTTTAACTGCCCGAACCAGATAATTTAAATGCTGATGTACAGACATCAGGTGGTTACTCATTGATTTTTATCCCTCCAAAATTATTATTAATTTTTTCAGTGATTTAAGGTAAAACTTAAGAATGTATGTTTTTAGTATTTTTTTTATGTATTTGAGAGGTTTGTAGTTTTATAATTTGAGAAAAAAATATCGGATAATGTGTTTACTGCAGTAATCACATGCAGTGATCTGTAATAATTCCTCAAACATAGGCAGTCCAATTTGTTGAGGTGGAAGAGGCCATACATTGTGCCTGCTGACATCAATTGTTTTATTGACTCAGGTGGTGAGTAGTGTGCATAATGTGCTTTCATCCTTTTTATGCTTCATGTGGAAATGATGTGTTTTAGTATGTATATACATGTAGTGCAGTTGTGTAACTATTGATTTATTGCAGCTTTTATAGTTACATTTAGAAAAAAATCATAAAACCTTTTATCAGAAAATTACTCATGATTTCAGCTGCAGTAAATCAGTTTGTTTCCTACTTTTAAAGATAAACGTCTCACAGTAACAATTTTCTTTTTAAAAATACAAAGAAAAATGCTTTCATTATTAAGTCCCTCCTTCCTACGTGCACTTGTTTTAATTTAGGTGAATAGGTTATTCTATTTACACTGGAGTGTGCATGAATCAAGAAAAAGAAAATATTTCACAATGATGCGCAAATTGTACATGATTAACCGAAGTCCATTCTATATAATTTCTCAAATATAATTCTTAATTATGTAATATGCATGTTAAGGGTGTCACTTGGGTCTCGTTGGGGTAGCAGTAATGGAACTGCGAAGAGGATATTAATTTCGTAGATATTGAAACAAGATTACCTTTGTTATATATGCTCAGTTATAACGATGTTAATTGATATGCGTATTTTTGGAACGTTATGACTTTTATGTGGCTACGACCAATGTGCTTGTTTTGTTATCCTGGTTTGTTTACACTTTGCACCCAATTGCATGAAACATTAGTGTTACTTCTATCCTGAGAAAGTATATTGCCGAGTAGAGCATTCATAGCGTTCGTTTAGTTGCTATTTGGCAACACCTTGCTTCAGATATACTATTAACTTGTCTTTTTGTATTCCATCATATGTAGTACAATTAATGAAAACAAAATTTCTCGGTGTTAGAGGAATGCAGAAAAACTTGTTGCTTAAACTGACAGAAACTGATAACTGCAAATGTTGGGGTTTTCTGACTTCTTTCTGCTATGAATACTCCACCAAAATAATACATAGTGAGTAGAACTTGAGTATGAAGTAATCAGTCTTTTCCCATGAGATGCTTTTATTTGAGCAAGTCTACGTAGAACAGGTCATATTGTGATTCGTAGTTTAATTACGTTACGTGCAATTATAATACCGTGTTAGTTTTCGTTAGATTTTGCGTTTGGAGAAAAATAATTAAGGAGAACATTTTATTGGAAAGTTATTTTTGAAAATGCAAAATAAGCATAAAAAAACGTGATAAACCTCGGTAACAACATAAATGTTTTAAAAAAAAAAAAAGTAATAGAGATATTCATTTCCCTAGTGGCACTGTTGCTTTTGTAGTTTTTCCGGGTGTAATTATTAATTCTTAATATAGGGGGAAGTTAAATCATTTCTCTCGCGCCTTGTTGCTTTTGATTTGAATTTAAATGTATCATTATAGTCTGTTGGGATAATTTAATTCAACTAACGTTGAAAATATGTTGAACTTGAATAAATTTATATACATTAATTAAATACTACTTTCACGATGTTAGATTCATCTGTTACTTGGTAAATATAATTTTTCCAGACTAATTCAGATATTTTTGTCAAGTTAGTGCCGTGCCTACTGTTTCATGATATGAAGGAGTTTCACCATTTTATTTAAGTAAACATGTTTGCGTCATAATTTTCATATTCAAGTTCTAATCCTTATGATAGATAAAATTCAGTCACTAATCATTGAGAGATCAGTATGTACAATAATGTTGAAGTCAAGCGAAAAACAAAGGGTAGGGTGATTTGCCTTAAGAACCAGATTGATTAGATAACTTTCGTGTTGCTATCGTTCTATATAGTCGAGAAGAAAATATTCAACCAGTAACGGGAATGTCCCTTAGTTTCCAGCCAGTACCTTGAACCTCAAGTATTTATTCGTCTTTACAGCTTATGTTGTTAAAGCCTTAGATTATGCAGAGGATTGTCCCTTATTTGCCCCGTCTGTACATATATGGTATATTGATATTTATAAATGTCAAACGTTTACCATTGATCCTTTACATGAACACTTAAGGCAGATCTCCCGCAATAGTATTTTTCTCTTATATAGTGAAGCTATTATAAGTAAGAATCATAAAAGTCATCGCAGTAGTTGTGTTCCTTTATATAATGAAACTGTATATAAACCCGTCGTCTAATATGCGACTGTGTGCTGTCGTTTAACTTACACAAGGACATTTGTGGCATGAAAATTTTGTCTTTCCTAATTTATCTGAGTTTTCTCTTTTCAAAAACAAGAGATTAATATTGAAATTGTTTTAAAGAGAAACATTGTCCAAATACTTTGACTACGTGAGCGATTTTTGCTTTACGCACTATTTCAGGAATTAATGCTGAACACTATTTCAGACGTTAATGTGTAACTATATAAAGATGCTTGTTGACACATGATGTGATGCAAGTAATACTCGCTCATAATGACCTCTTACGATGATAAAATTTAAGTCTATAACGTATCTTAGCCGCAGATATCTCTGGTTTCCGCAACTCCTCCAAAAATCAACACAACTGTAATAGTTGTAGTAGTATCCTTGTGAAAATAAAACGTGGTATTAGTTTGCGCTACCGCCAGAAACGGTAGGTTTTTGTAGACTACTTTCAAATTATGCTCAATTGATACCGCTGAATCAAAGGAGGTGCTTTATAACAATTGCGTATCTAAGATTTATATTGAATTTTTACCCCAGTTTTTTATTTTTATATTTGGTTGTATATAATTATATATTGAATTAGTCCTTTATGTAGTTTACTTTTTTTGTATTTAGGTCAGTATTTTATATTTGCCATGATCAGTGGTCTCGAAATTTAATTTTACCATCATATGGATTACGTAGTTACATATTTTATGCTGCCTTACACTCGAGAGAAAGGAAAAAAGCAATCCCTACAATAAATTGTGCGAAAATTTTGCCAGTAATTCGTCATTATAAACAAATGAGAATAGTGCTTTCTGTATCTCACCGCAAATGTCCTTTTGTGTAATTTATTTTATTCATTTTACGTTGTTTCTGATTTTGGAATTTAATTTTGGAAGGCTAGTGATTTAAATAATTGCAGTATGTTGACTTAAGGTTTGAGGTGAAGGAAAATATATAGATAATCCCCACTTCTGCATGTTCACTATACTTTTCCTCTTAAATAAGTAGCTTAATGTTCACTAACTTAGCTTGTTATGTAGTCTGGTATGTGGATAAATCTTAGCTTGGACAGAAGTCCATATGTGTTATAATAAAATATTATTAAGACATCTTGGATTGTTACCCAGCAGATCAGGAAATAAGGTAGGATAAACAAGTTATAATAAGGATGTGTTACATCAGTGTTACGTAATTTATATATGCCTCACAACATAACACAGCTGAGAAAGGTAAGACTTTCATCTTTCTGATTTTAAGAATAATACATTCATTGTGCAAGAGTGGGTGAGTGTGTGCGCGCGTGTTCGTATATGAGTTTTATTCTGTGCCATGTACTTCACTAAAATATATTTTGTTTAGCACATTTAGTTACGTGAATCTAGGAGACAAATTATTATCTGTAAACATGATTACTTAATCTTTTAATAATTTTCAGGAAGAAGCAATAGTTATTAATGACATTTATGACTGAATTGATTGTATTACAATCGTAGTATTCATATTATTTTGTATTGTGTGCTAATTTTTCCCTTATGAATAGTTAAACACGCCGCTTATCCGCACCATTTGATCATACTGGTTTTGTATTGAGATTTTTTTAACTTACAAAGAAAACATAATTGTTCGTGTTCTTCATTATGTCTTAAGTTAATGAATTTCAGCAAGATGGCAACTTAGACAAAGTTTTAAATGTGCATTATTTTTAGGCAAGCTACCCTCGTTTAGTGCTCGTGACTTCTGAAATAGTAGGCGAGAAGTAAGGTATTTTACGTCTCTCCACGTATAAAGGGACGAAATGAGAGAAATGTAATAGCATTGCATGAAAGAGGGGTCGTGAAATTCCTAACAAACAGTGCCAATCATTGCTATCAGTAAGACTGTAAAATTAAGCTTTCCTGCAAGTGTGCATTGATTAAGCAATTGACTATTTCATTTTATATAAAAGTATATTCGATTAGTGAAGTAGAAGAAACTTTTCGAGATTTAATTCCATACATTGTTTTTTCAGATACGGTTCTTCTTCATGTGTTTTGGGGTTTTTAGAGAAGCATTCTTTTCAGTTGATAAATAAATGTTTTTTGAGTTCTCTGTCGTTTTAATATATACACTCTTGCTTATTATTATTTAAGGGATTTGTACTTCGCACACTTGTATTTGGCCAAATATCTGACGTTCTTGAAATGCCCAGCTGTATTTACTGGTACAATGTAAACACGAGAACACACAACTGGCGGAAGAAAACCATCAAACATCACAAAAGTTGCATATGTATAAACCTTGGTACATTTGCCTTCCCATACCGCCTGCAGTGGGTGCCAATATTTCTCAATAGGCGATATGACCACCCTGTATTGCAATGCATGCAGCAAAGCTTGCCGGCATACTAACAACGAAAGTATCAAGGAACGCTAGAAGCAGTGTCCCACTCCCACTTCTGCAGCAAGAGCCTGGAGGGACCTTGTAGTCTGTTAGAAAATCACGACACACCTCTCAAGAGCTTCTTATGCTCTGTTGGTTCAAATCCCGGTATTGCGCTGGCCAGTCCATACGCTGGATGCAAGGGTGTCATCCCCACTCCAGTTCAGCGAATGTGGATACGGGTTGTCATCCATGTACAAGCACTCTGGTCCGACTGCATCCCGGTTAACTGAACTCTTCCTGGACCGCGATTGAACACGTCAAGTACTGTACGTGTACCCAGCATGCCTGCTTATATCATTACACTCCAACCGTACCTGTACCGGTCATGCTCAAGGACATTGGATGGGTTGAATCTGTTCCCTGGTTCATGCCAGAACAGATACATTAGGAGTCAGTGACAAAGCTGAAGCGGAACTCATAGGAGAACTAAAGGCTATAAATAAATTCTAATCAAACCAAATCATTGAAGAACATTAAGTGCCCCCCATTGTCGGTATCCATGCAGCATGGTCTTTTCTCTGACCCGCTATCAGCGGATGCATTGCACAAGTGTTCATATAGACTTCTAACTTTAGATACGCAGATACCATTGGTTGCTTACAAGGGTTCTAGCAAGCTGCCCTGCTATGATTCACCTCCGACACCTGCTACTATTGGACAAATAACTATCCTACTGGGGGGGTTGTGACACAGGGACGTCCAGAACGAAACGTGTTCGTTCTGTAGGAACAGCTCAGTAGCTTGGATAAGACATTGGTCAAAATTTGCATGACTGCTCTGTTCCACCGTCTGGACAGGTGTGAGCACCCACACACTTCGCGCACAAGTCTTCACTACCTGATTTCGCTACGTCTTCATCTTTTGTGGCGTGTGATTAGTTTCCTTCCGCAATAGTACTGCCACCTGTGTGTTTTGTGTTTACATTGTGTCAGTGGATACAGCTTCTTGGTTACGTTCGGTCGAATGGGAGTGAACGAAGCACAAAATCCCTTTATTAATAAGCGTGATTGTGTACATCTGATAGGGAAGTTGCGGTTCGGGTCTTACGGGAAATGTAAGTACTTCAAAATGGAATTTCTATATTCAATAGTCTTGCATACAAAGATCATTCGGGGTGGTTACTGGTATATAGTGCATACAGTCAGAATATTTTGAAATTGTAAACATTTTTAATATTTTGTGGTAAAAAAATTATCTTTTCTTACTGTCGAAATCTGCAAGTGAAAATCCACTTATATTTTCTTTTATCGTATTTGAATCTTAGACAAGGTGATACATTCGATGCTCTCCTTCTAAGGTAATACATTTTGACATGGTTGGATGAACACAGTTGGAGATATAAAAATATTGTTTCTTTGTGCTTTAGTTGTTGCTGCATACAATAGAAGTAGTACATGCGTATAAACGTGTACGACGATGTACTAAAATTAATCTGTTTACATATAAAGAGTTCTGTCAGCGCAATATTTTTGTTATACCTGTCAACGTGAGTGACTCATTTATTGAGTTTTCGTCGGGAAACCAACATTGAACACAGAAGAAAAGGGGTGACTATTTTAAGTTTGACAGAATTTCGTCGGACTTCTTAAATAATTTAGGTACATTCATAGATAGGTCTTAAAATCTTGAGGATAGAAACATGTAGAATTCAGTTGGCAGCATATTTTGAGGAAGACAAATTTTGTCCGCCTGCCTGATGGCAGTGGGAGAACTCAGTCAAATATCTCTTTGGTACAGTATATGTAAAATGTTTATTGTAAGTTATTGCTAGCATCTTTGTTTTCATTCTGTTTTCAATGCATTAATTTTATCGTATTGTGTAAACAGTAAAAAGTATTTCATGTATAACCACAGAGAAGCTGCAGATTATGTTTACACTGACTATTCATTGTGCCAAAGACCCTCTTGGTCTAAAACTAACTGGAGTTTATACTTGTGATTTCTCTAGACACGAAATCTAGAACTTCGTTCGTATTTCCAATTTTAGATGTATAAATGCCTAGTATTAATTGGTTCTTCCCGGCGTTGATGAGTATTCTTCAAATGATAGTTTTCTCGCACTTCTAACGTTTCGAGAGCTTAATATTAGTTACGTGCAGTCATAATTAACGTTAATACCCTTATCTCTGTTATATAAACTCAGGATTCTCAAAGATTACAAAAGAAAGATACTTGTTCGAAAATTATGGAATGTGTGTGTATTAATGTTCGCGTGGGAGTGAGAAGGAGAATTAATTAAGTTTCTTACATAGATCTTTACAGTATCCTATTGCTGAAAATTAAAGTGGATCGTTTCGGAGACATACTTATTAATTTCATGTAAAATATTTAGAGCTAATTTTGTATTAATGCAGATTGAATGTTAACCATTTCCTGAACAGAGTTTAACTGATTTTTTTTATTATTATTATTTTATTATTACTTGGAGCCGTATATGTATGAAGAAACACTTCATAAACAATAAAAAGATCTAAAAAGATTTTTTATTAATGAAATAGTAATTCATTGAATCTGTTCGTAGGTTATTATAAGATTGTGTTCAAACTCGAGACAGTCTCAAAACTTTTATTGTGTATGTATATTCAATTCAGAACTATGTGAAATATGCTACAAGTACTAACAGATGCTGAATTTCAATATTTCGTTTCAAATACGTAGAAAAAATGCAGATGATGGAAGCTATTTAGTTATTTTTAAGATCAAGTAACTACAGAATAATGATAAGAACAGAGCTTTACTCGCTCGTATTTTTAAGGAAAGTTTCTAGTGAAATTTTATTTGCCTTGTAGTTTATTTTTATTTGCTGATAAGTGGAGTACAAATTTATCTCTCCATTTCATAATTTGTTTCATTTTTATTTTTTTCGTAAAAGGATAAACAGTTTGTCTTTTAGTATAAATCATATCCACAGTATTTTACGGGGAGATATTTTATTTTACATCCTTTACATGTATTTCTAGGAGTGAACGTTCAGTATGCATGTTTAAAAGGTATTAAACTAAGTATATTTCTGCATTTTTTGGAATTAAAAGTTAGTGTATGTTAATTAGTAATGCATGAGTAGAAAATCGCTAGTTGTAGTTGTGGTTTTGCAGTTGCTGCTGCGTAACTAAATCATAGGTTTAATTTATTGTTTCCTTTGCTAATGAAGTTTATATCGCCCCCCGAAAAGCAAAAAGGTGCCAAGTGCCATTTCCCGTAATTTCTGTTTTAAGTACATTTTCACGTGCTCTTGTCACGCATCATGTCCTGCATAAAGGAGACAAGTGTCATATATGCTAGTACAATTTATTTAGTTTTAGATACGTTGATTCAGAAAACATGAAGTCTTAACATTAAAATAATGTGCTTTTCGCTTCTCGTGGAAAATTTGCATTTTGGGACTTGGGTCTTTTCTGCTGCTGGGCGATATAATGATCAGTAACAATTATTATTTTTAAGTTGTTCTAATTTGTATGTAGTCAGTCATAAATAACCAGAACGGTGTTGTTTATAGGCTTTACTGATCTTTTAGAAGCATAGTTATTACCGATTCGAACGTTCTTGTACTTTTAAATAACGAGGATCATATGAACGGTTTTGCGTTCACATGTGTATGTTTCTTCGTAAACAGTAACAATGTGTAAGTAGAATTATGGTTCAATTTTGTTTTTATAAGCTTCGAACCTAAAGAATGAAGAGAAATACAGCCCAAGTAAAGAAGTGCTTTGATTCATTGTGTACGATGGTTCAGTGCGTCATTGCATTTCTTGCTGTCTCCGTTTTAGTTGAGCCTGGAAAGTAGTTTTCTTCTAAATGGATAGCTTTTTCAGCACAAAGGTACTCAAAGAGTACCGCATATGCATTCAAGGGTACCATAGCTTCACTGTGAGTTTCAAATTCAGTGTGTCTTTGGCACCTTTATCAAAGCAGCATTTTTACAAATATCGTCCAACGGAAACTTTGAAAGCGGAGGATTCTCAGGAAGAAGTAGAGAACGCCGTCAACTAAGAAGTTTCATCACGTGGTATGTGTTAACGAATGTTTGTGTAAGAGTTTCTTTATATTGTGTAATTTAGATCTAGATTGTGGTGTACCTGTTTTACTATTAATTGTATCTCGTGGGGAAAACATTACGAATTAGCCAGTATAGTATTTTTATATGCAACTACTAAGTTTAATGCGGATAAATTCATCAATACTTCCAGAGAATTTCCATCTATTTATCGTATTCAAATCAAGGGATTCAGGAACAGAATTTGCACAATGTTTTGGAGCTATTTTACATGATTTATATTACTTTATCAATTCGCTCGCAAGTTCCTAATTTGCACGTCCACCGTACAGTATTGACTGAGCTAATAAATTATACGTGCATAACAGCGTAATCTGTTGAATATAATCTTTCAGCTACAATATGTCTTAATTCGATTAGGGGAAGCAAACTTGAATTGACCGACTTTTAGGCGAGATACATCTGCCAATTACTCAAATACTTTTCTCAGAAGTGTACTGCATTGAAATAGGACATTTGTATTTGTCAAATGGCGAGGCAGTGACTTGTATTCAATTTTTGACCCCATCATAGATAAATTTGGGATCAATTTTTGATCCCATCATAATGTTCGGCTGACATTTTCTGCCCCTAGGGATGGTGTTTCATTTCTTTCAAATGTTTTGCTTTATAAAGTCAGTCGTTTTTCAAAGATAGCTTGTGGGCTGATAAGGCAATTTAGACACTCACATTACGGTTTGACAGATAATCAGTTGTGCAGAATAAAGATGCTTTATCGCAGGGTACGAGCAGGAGAGAAAAAACTTCCAAGTTCAGACCCTCCCACCACACCACCACTCTTTACAAATTTTATTTCGTGTATTGAAGTTTAACCTGTGGCAATCGTGAGCTCGTGTTTTGCGCTATAAAAGTTATGCAACTCCAATATCAACCGAAGGGTTTTGAATCAATTATAAATGATCGTTGCATCTGACAGCTGAGAAATAAAACTTCCGTATTGCAACTGAAAGGAGAGATTAAGAATTTGCCTAATCGCTCTTCAAACACTAAAAAAATAGCAGTTGGAATTGCAGTTATAAAGTGACACGAAGACTCACTTTTAAACTTTTAACAGCCGATATGCGTTGATGCATGGATTAAAAGCGTACAGGGGGAAGGGGGGAATACTGTCTTGGAAGGAAATGTTCAGGATTCAACAGTTAATATTTGAATGGTCAGAACTTCTTAACTTTTCAAATGGTAATGTCTGTGCTGTTTTCGCACTGATACTTAAAATTTTCTATAAATTAGAAATAGCAGTTAATAAATTACAGAAGTTCGACGATCTTATTGAGAATTTCTTCCATATCCAAACTACTGTTAGGTAAATTGTTAATCTGCATAAATCTAATTGGATCGATAAGACAACTTTTAACTCGGTAAAATGGCCACATTACTTATACTCTCATCAGTTTGGCTTATCGCAGTTCATTTAAGAGGGAAACACGTAATAAGTCGAAAACTGGTACGAGCACGCGTAACTACTCTAGTTCATTCAAACTGCATTTTTCGTGACCTTGAAGAGAGACTGATAGTTCAACAAGATACTGACGCACAAGAGCACACAACCTTAGATTTTTTACGAAGCCTCTTTGTGTAGATGGGAGTTTTCACAGTTCGTAACGAATTAACAGTTTTTGGATAGGATCTTCGAGAAGCTTCCTTGAAAAATATAATACTTTCATGGAATGGTATCATTTCACACACAGAGGCATAAAATGCGAAGAAAAGATACAATCTTTGCAGTCCAGATTTTTTTTTTTTCTTTTTTTTCATAAGATATTCGTGTATTTGCAGTGCATAAAAATCAGTTCTCGTCCATGCTAATCGTTCTAATAATTTTCCTTAATTCGTATATTCACCGAAGGTTACTGCTGTCAAGTGGAGAGTTTTGCAAAAAGTTTTTCATTACGTTTCATAGTACGAAATATCTTCCTGCTTGCTTCGAACTTGGCAAGTGTATATTTAGAACGAATTGTTGTAAATAGAAGCCGTTGACTTTGTGGGCTTTTCCATGTTCTCAAGTTATGTGCCCTCTATATTCCTCCGTAGATTTTTCAATATTTCACCTTTGAATATTAGTTCTCGCTAACTTTCCATCATCGGGATTCCATTTTATTTGTCAAGCCTAGTTTATAGGTTATCAGTTGTGTGTTCGTAGCATATACGTGAAAAACTTAATTTGTGAATGGGTGGGAAAATCTGTGGCTGATCGAAAAAAAAAATCCAGTTCAGTACTAGGTAGAGCACTTGCTATGGTGTGTTGATGATAACTGCTGTTTGATAGTAATAGTGTAAAAAACTACTGTATTTTCGTTCTTTTCCCTTAATTTTTTATTTATAAATTCTATGAACTCCCTAAGTATTTAATGGTGAAAGTAACGTTTGGGCGTTTCACTTCTCTATCAGAGCTTGAAATTATTCTTGTTTCGGTTTGTGTATGAAATATTACATAGAACTGCGTATTCATTCACTGCGGCGATTTCATATTTCCAAATCATGTAATTCTCTACGGAGAAATACGTTTACAGCTTAAAATAAAAAGTACACCTTGATTGACATAGTATGTTGCGTGGAATTTACAAACTTATTTGATTATGGTGATTTTTGTGAGCGTTTTGCACTAACTATATTTAAATAGTGGGGTGTATGTGCTTTGTTGTGTATGAATGTATGTACATATGTATGAATAATAACTTCCCTTCTTCTGTTAACTTGAATACCAGTCCTTTTACTCTACAGACAGTAAAAGCTAGATTACTTACAACTTGACGGAGTTTTTTTTTATCAGTATTTGATTGCGAAGACCTGAATTGATGCTCAGAGAGTAGTTTTTTTTTTATCAGTTAAGAATGTGTACTTGACTGAAAGATGTAATTTAGTTGGACTTAACATTGCGTGTGTAATATCGGAATATTTAATCATATTAAAAATATATGTAATTCAATTAATTATGTTCGTTTTAAGCTCAGCTATAATTAATGAAGACATTTTTGCGTTATGCCGTAACATTTTCTATCACACCCACTGTAAAAGTGTGACACTTTCTGTGCACACAATTCAGCATCGAGTGGTGTGTGTTGGCGCTCATTTTACAATGGTACAAGATCGCAGCGTAGTACGGTTATCCTTTGAGTTCTTGACTTCAGACCATGCTGACCTTTCATTGGTTATAGTAAGAGAAGTGTTACTCCACAGCTGGAAGCATTGTATGTAAAAAGTGTTCCACAAAAGTATGTCGCATCGAATGTTACACTTCACGAAGTGTTACCGTCAGATTCGGTTTTAATAATAGTTTATATGGAGCATTTATATTCGGTACTTTTTATAAGACAAATAATTATGTAAATTTGCTCTAAATTTCTATTCTGCTATAAGTTGAGAGTACAGAGAGCTCGTTACTTTGTAAGATTAGAAAGACTGTTATAAGCAAGGAAGGGCGGCGGTTATTAAACATTCGTAGCAGGTGAGATAGGAGATTAATGCTCGTTGTAAGTTTTCGGTTTTCGTAACTTGAAGCAATCTTTACACTGTAGTGGTATGAGGGCTAGTCAATAAGAAGTGAATAAATACGAAGATTATAATAGGTTTCTTTTCGAAGTAGTTCGTATCGAGCTGAATGCATTTAGCTCAGTGGGTATGCCAGTCCTGGGGTATGTGCTTGCAACCCATTCTTTGAGAACCATCTTCATGACAATTCTAGACGAGCCAAAAAGTTTACCTCTTAACTTGTTAGTTCGTTTCAGATGAGGTCTACGGAACGAGATAAGTGTTAACATGCTCCTCAGATCAGACACTGATCTTTCCATCCACTCGCATCTACTTCTGTTCAGGTGTAAGCAACCCTCGAGACCAACCCTTTGCGTAGACACGTATCATGCGCAACTACTGTAAGTATGGTGAAGGCACTGGCAAGGCGGAGGTCGTGGATTTGATTCCCACTGCTGACCGGATTTTTTCAATGTGTTAAAATCCTCTGTTTTAAAGAAATCATCATCTTTTTTCACGTGTGAAATACAAATAATGTAAAAGATGCTTGAACTGGCTGGTGATAGGATTTAAAAAAATGTCAGTGCGTATTACTTACATTTTCCACTATACTGTAAAGTCAGTGAATTTGGGAAAAAAAATTCTCATGGTCAAATTGTCCAGTAGACCTGGAAAACTCAAGGAATTTCAAGTCACAGAATTAGTAGACATCATGTATCGAACCCAGGACCTCCTGAATGAGAAGCCAACGCTCTGCCAAGTGAACTACAGCTGCTCGGTTCGCTCATTGTTGTTGGCTGCATGGGTTCATCGATATCCTTCCTTGTCATTTCTCAATTAGTAACACATACATTTTTATGGTTTATAAACTAGCTGTCGTAGTAGTAACGTTTATATTTTATTTTCCTCAAAGCAAAGACACTTCAGCGTTAAATTATAACCGGCGTCTTCTGTGTAATAAAATTTATTATTACTGTTACAAAGTAACTAGGAATACCACATACACAGACCATATTTTCATATCGTTACTTGTTCATTTGACATTTATGTTGTTGATAGCTGTCTGCAATTCGGTTCGATATAGTAAATTTTAAGTCAAAAGAACTTGATAGATATTGCAAGCACGTAAAATATTTACTCAAATTCTACCAATTCTGGGAGTGTAAACGTGGAACTTCTTGTCTAATGAATGTCAGTGCGAAGGCTAATCATCTCAGCTTAATTCATCAGCAAATAGTGCATTTAATATGCTTTTTTTTTTTTTGACAAGATTGTGCAGTTTTCAGTTCAGGTCTTCGCACTTGTTTGTAGTAAAACAGGAGAGTTTTGGGCAGTAAACGAGAAATAATCAGTAATTTGAAATTTACAGTGAAATACATTAGAAGATTGTATCAAAATGTTGAAAATAATCTTGGGCTCTTGCTGTGCCAGGCTGCAGTACTGTAAGTTGTCAAATTTTTTGCTCAGTATTATTTGAAATAGTTATATTGACTTTAAAAGTGTTCATGAAAGACTGTGTAAGAAATCTAACGTAAAGCTGTGGAAGTAGAACTTAAAATCAAAACTGGATTTTTTGTGTATTTTTCTGTCTTGTTTTCATTTGCTTATACTTCTAGAATTGCTTTTAGTTTCTTTTGACGTTTTTTTAGCTTTCCAGAAATGTGTATATGACACTTGACACGGAAGCGATTCCTTATATTCTAATCAATATAGTCATTTAGTCGCACGTGGTCTTCCTGCATGCTACTCCCGGTTCCTTAAACAGATTAAAGCAGCACAGGTTTTGAAAACAGGCGCGCTGCTGGTATGGAATTCTGTGGTTTAAAGTAATATGTTAAAATATTCACTTGTAAGAAATGTGACAGCTGCCGCAGTTCAGTTGATAGAGCATTGGGTTCACATTCGGAAGGTTCCGGGTTCGATTCCAGTGGCCATCCATCCTAAATTTTTTTTCTCGATCACCAGGCATATGCTGGGATGGTCCCTTCAACTTAGGCCTTGGCTGACTCCTTCCGGCATCTTTTCCCTACTCTATCCCGACCAGACCCATATATGCCTCAAGGCCATACATTAATTCATTTGTAAGAAATGCTGGCTAGAGAAAGAGAGAGAGACAGACAGACAGACATGCTGTTTACCGGACTACCAAATTTCTTGGTAAAAATTCTGTTAAAACATTTATCGCTTAATGCCGTAGAAGAAGCGCGCCTACTTTCTTGAATGATAATGCGGTTTTATTCTGAAATTTTTAAACAGAAAAGGGAAATGAAAAAAAGTGTAATTATAAGCTCATGTGTCATGAAATGATAGTGGGGAAAATATCCATTACGGGAAATTTGTGGGATTCTGCAAATGATGCCCTCTGTTTCTCATTCAGAAGTACATACTTGTTGCTTGAAATGCAGCTGGTTGTATACCACCACTAAGGACCGCCGTAATTTTGTAGTGAGTCATAACTAGATGTTGTGGTCCATTGTAATCGTGAACGAATTATGTGAATTTAAATGTTAATTCGTTCTTACGTTGTTCTACTCATAAAAGAAAGCTGGACGATTAGTGTTTATTTTGTGTTGTGTTTGAGCTGTTCGTTCTGGAAACAAGTGTACGAAAGTGTGCAATTCAGTCTATTCCTTGCATTAGAAGTACGAAAGAAGGCCAACAGATGGAAAATTACTTTTTTCTTGTCGTTCTTGAGATTGAAAAGAAGTCTGTCGCACCTGAAAAATGGAAGGTTGGGAAACCCATTAATTTTACTAAACAAACAACGAGGAGTCCGAAAATCACATCCATTCTTCGCTCTGATGGGTTGTGTAGCTTCCAGAGAGAGAAAAAGTGGAGGGGGGCCAACTGCTATGGCACTAATTTCTTGTTATAATTCAAGAACGAACTCGTTCTTGAGATAAAAATCAAGAACGAAAATTCTATTGCTGTGATCTCGTGAATCAATTGTATAGGGATTGTGTGTAAACATGGCTGAAATAAGATTCCGACTTAAGGCGGGTGTCCTTAACTTTGAGTACGTAGTTTCAGCCTACTACGAGTTAGCCCATTCACTTTCATTCGAAAAGAACGTTTTTTGTTCCCGGTGACGGGCTATTAATAGTAGTTACTAACAAGCAGCAAATTGATTCAGTTCTTTCTCAGAATACCGGGCTCATATGACGTATCCTCTCTGATATCTTGATATACCATTGTAAATATTTAACGGACTTACCAGACCTTTGTGATGCAAAATGAAATATACCATATACGTTCATAAAATATACCATAAATACAAGTTTGTCGTATTCCGAATAGGATATGACGTAGATAACAAACAGTTAAAAATACCCTCTCTGCGTAGTAACTTTCGAGTTCTGTAACTGGTTTCAGAGTTTATAGTATCCGATACAGTGCGCAGAAGAGTGAAAGTATTTGAGCTTGAAGATGCCTGCCTATTTGTGTTGGAATGTCATGAACGCATATAGGCTTGAAAACTGAAGGTTACACAAAGGCATGTGCTATCTGTACCCTTGGCGTGAGCCCTGTTGAAGTCTGTAATTACGCAAAGGAGCTTCGGACAATCGTAGATTTTAACCATGTAAATTTCATGAATATTTCATCGTACAGTTTCAACTCAGGTTTACAGCACTATAAAAATTCTTAAACGATGGCGGCTATCTACTGGACGATTTCTATGATATAACATATGACTGAATTAGACTGATCGTTGGAAGGCTTCCGAATTGACATTTATTCATTGACCATTTACAGGTCGGTCTGGTGAAAATATTGTTTCATGCTGTAAAATTATAATCATTAAATGCTCCAGATTCTTAAATCCTTCGTTTTGGTTCAGTTGTGGTGGATGATTACACATGTTCAGCCTTTAAAAGGCTTCAGAATTCCAGTGAGGTATTACAGAAACTGTTGTAATGTGCGTTGTTTCCGCATTACATATTTTCCTTTGAGATTCAAGAAGTACGTGAAAAGTGGCGCATTTGTACTATGAAGTATAGGTTCGTGGGGATAGTATTCTTGAGGTCGTGAAAAAAAAAAGAAGAAAAATAATAGAGAAGCCTGTTGTCTTCAGTTTTGCAATACAATATTTATCTGATTATGGGATGGTTGTTGGGATCTCATTCTAATCTTTCTAGATGTAAACTTGAAGCTTTGGTTTAAATTCTCATCTTTAGGGAGGGTAACTTGGGATAAACTGGGACAAAGTAGTCTGTTTTTATTTATTTATGACATAACCTGTGTCAGTACAGAACAGGGAAATTAATTTCTAAGTAGAGGGGGGCAGTCACAACTAAAAGCAAAACCCATTTATTAATAACCGTTTACAAAAGAACTGCTATAGAGACAGTTTAGCTTCCTTCAATCAATCCCTGCAGTTGACCAAAAACCAGCATTCCTGTTTTCTTAATAGGTACCTTGCGTCTGAGATAAACTGTAATAGACAGATCATCGCAACTCATTACTGTAATAATGGAGTTTAATTATTGGACGGTTACGTTTTTATTTTTTCCTCTTTTGTATGGATGGATCATCGTGTAAGGAGAAATCACTTTTGTAAGTATTCTGCCAAATAATTGAACTAACTAAATTAATACGTGTGTCTACTTGCCATAACTTCAATTATATTATTTTGTTTTTCAATAATATTTGTATAATTGTAGTACATGATAAATAGTATTATTGCTTTTATGCGTATGTGAAGAACTGGATGGCATTAAGTATCATTGTATGTATCGAAAGTAACTGTTATTTCCTTTAGTTAAAATTACTTCGAACAGTAAAAATAACTGTATATTAAATTCTAAAAGAAAACAATTCATATACTCATGTGTTGAACTTCGAGTATCTTAATTGTTCCCCATAAATTTTAACTTAGGCAAAGATAGTCATTCGTGCTTGTAAAGCATTATTCGAATTTCGTGTATAAGAGTATAAAACTGTACACTATGGTGTGTCTGATGAGTATCATCCATTACCCACATAATAATTGTACCCAACCCTCGTTGTCTAGTGATAATATACGCTAACGGATTAACACTTGTGAGGTAGCACGGGTTGGATCCCTGCTCATGCCGATCGGCCTGACAAGTTATTCAAAATTTCTTTATGTCCACCCGGCGAATACCGAACGGTACCTAGGCAGAGACTAGCCATTATCTCCCCCACTCTTGGTCCCATGGCTATAGCAAAGTGTTAGACATCCGTAGTCTTAGAGCTCTGTAAATGAAAAATTTCAGAATGGTTGTTGGGAAATCTGACATGACAGACCAAGATTATGAGATGTGGTACACTGACACCATAAAAGTCGTTCATGTTTATCGTACTTCATTTCACACTTTTTTAGGGCGGCATACTTCTTATCCATAAGGAAACTTCCGTGGCACAATGGATCAACCTATGCCGTAAATGAGTGAGTGAAACCTGATTTAGTATTTAATGTAAGCGAATACATACTTAGGTTTGTCTTTCATCAGTCGTTTTCTTACATTGTCTGTTTAATGGCATCCGTCTATAATATGTAAATATGAAGCTAGTAATGATTTTCTACGGTAAGATTAAATGTTACACGACAGCAAGTTTGCTGTCGTGCACTGCTCTTAGTATGTTGTTGGATTCCTGTTTATCTTGAGTACCCTATTTGTGAATTTTGAGAAGTATGTTTGAATATGATTGTTTACATGTTAAACTATGAACCTTCGCTCCGACTATAACTATTGCAGTAAGTGTAGTTGTAGGAGAGTACATTTATTGATGTATGATTAATAGTTTCAGCATTGAACCGTATAAATCAGTTTCGGCAGCACAGATCTTCTAAGTTTGATTACTTACTGATAATTCGTATTACGGTTCAATTCTAGTGTAACATGTAATCTTACTCTACATATTAGTATTTTCTTAGACTTGTCTCAAAACTACTAAAATTCATACAATTTCACACGTTGCTTTTACTTACCAAATGCAGTTAAAATTGGAATAGTCAGTGAGTACGTAACAGCACTGCTATGGTAACTTTTTTTTCTGTGTTATACTTTCACCGGACACAGTTATACAAGTTTTACATCCGAAATTTTGAGTATCCCTGAAAGTTTGTAGACTCCTTAAATGCATCTCGGCTTCTGATCTTGCAAACAAGAGATAATGGAAAACATTGTTCACACATTTGATCCTGCGGGTGATGCAGATATTTATAAGATGACCTCATTGGCAACTTCCTTACGTTCATCTATCTGCCCGTTTAGTGACAATTGTAAACAGGAGTCTTGTTGCTGGAAGGCCTTAAAAGTCAGCCTTTGACTTATACAGAATTATGATAATGTCAGACAGTTAATTTGGTTCATCATACTCTTTCAGAGAAAAGTTCTAGTTGGATTTCGAGGTTTAGTAAAGTGATACTGTTGGGGTTATGGATTTTAATGTCAGATTATTCTGACAAATATGTACAAGAAATATAGGGTAACGCACTTACGATTAATTATTATTATACTAGCGGATTCCAGCGTTCTTCTGATGCCGTACATTGTAATATTACGTTCTCACTTTTTGAATTTAAGAAGAAAATACTTACTCACTCAAACTATTGTTTTCATTGCTTTGCGGATTTCATTTACAAATTATTCTTTTTGCAAGTGTTAATCTTTCAAAATTAACTGTGGAAAAACTACATGCCATCTGTGTTTGGCAATACAAAACCAAATTTACTTTTTTTTTTTTAGTACTAAATAAAATTTTTGCACACTCGAGAAATTCTGATCCTGCCAATTTGAAGATTAAATGCTACTCAAAACAAACGCATTTGAGTGTAAATAATGCAGTATGTTTGATCTATTGAAAGTTACTTCATATTATCTTTTCTAACTATATTACCTGATATTACCAGATTATAACATTATGTATTAGAATATATTCGATTATTTTACAGAAATAAGTATGAATAGTTTCACTGCAGACCTTTGTACATTGCCTGTAATAGCTGTGGAGTACATAACTGTACGCTATACACGTACGTATTTAATATTTCATTATCGTAGTTTTTCGTATGGTGTCAGGTACTCGATTATTCCATCATAGTTACATGTTCATCTTGTAAGTTCTGCCCATCTGTAGGTGTTCTTATCGGCAGTCATTTCAGTGAAGGTTCTTGGTAACATTGGATGAACGTCAAGCTCAAGTTATGATGGCATCTGTTTTCAGTTCAACTACGGATTCTGAAGCTGCTGCAAGAGGTAGGCCAGTCTCAAGTCTTAGTAACTGGCAGGAGGAATAAAATCACAAGTAGATTTTCATGCTTGGTTTAACAGAAGGACTTTGATATACATGGTACTACTATATTTTAAATTAACAATTTATATTTCAAACAATTTTACATTAGGATATCTGGTGAAACAGAGATGTTTGATGACGTAGGACATACATGAGAATGTATTTTCACGACTCGTTCTTAACATCTTTCCTATCGACTTGACAGATGACAATTCTGTTAACATATTTCACGTCATATCGTATGTGGTGGTGTTTCGCTCTATGAATTGACGATCAACCCATCCCTCATAGGTGTATAGTAGTTGCCATTTTATTTGTTTGTTATCACTTATCGAGACGATTTGTTTTATGTTCTTTAGAAACAGGAAGAGGAAAAGGAAGCCGAAAGACGTCGTAAAGAAGATCGAGAAAGACGAGAGAGAGACCGGGAATATGCCAAAAGAAAAGATAGGTCTCAGTCACGGTCGCAGTCGAGATCAAGATCCCGATCACGTGAAGCGTCAGTCCGTCATTCTCGTAGTATTACGCCTGATAGTACCTATTCCAATAAAATTAGATCTAAGACTCGAGAAAGGGAGCGACGGCACTCGCATTCCAGGTATGTATTGCATTTTTTAAACACAGAAAAACATATTTTGGTATAAATGTTTTTATGTATAGCATTGTATGAAATTTCTGGACCACCGCTTACGAGAAAGCTTTGTGTAGTGACGACAAAAAATATACATCAGTTTCACATTGCATAACATTTGATACTTAGATAGTACGTGGTAATTTAAGTCAGTCTATAGTAATGTCACTTCAAGAATGAGGTCCATTTTGTGGACATCAATCTGTTTCAGAAAGTCTTTCGTATTACTCAGAAATTGTTATTTAGACAGTTTCGACCCCAGAGGTTTGAAATAAGAATCATTCTGCTGGTTGTAAAGTTTATCATAATTGTATTGCATAACTAGGCAAATTACCCGGCCGTTTGTGCGGGGTGAGTAAAATACATTTTCAACACTAATAGTCGTACTACTACTACTACTGTTACAACTAATACAATAACTACTACTACTGATGCTACAACTACTACTAGTGTTAATACTAATACTTCTGCTACTACTTTTACAACATTAAATTACTAATAACGTTATATTTAATCTGCTTTAAAGCATTAAATATAAATATTGTTGGTTTACAACAGCCGAAATTTAATTTTAAAGTCTAAACTATTTATTTCTGACTTAGAATGGAAACTGTATATTTCAGTGTATTTAATGCATTGTTATAAACAATGAAATTACTGTTTATATTAATTAGATCGCGGCACAGTCACTTCTTGTGACTTAAAATATCTAAAGTTCCTGGGCCTGGACCCAAGGAACACGTATGCAAAATGTGGTTGCACGCATGTAGATTTAAATCATGTTTTATATATAGATTCAGAGGGAGAAATCAACGTTCACAGTAGATTAAAAAGTAATTGTGTTCATGATAGAGTAAAGAATTCTTTACATTAATAGTTGTTTTGAGGTTAATATTGTATCTTGAAGGCAGTATATTTACAGAGGTAATAGACATACATCATTGTGCTTTTTTTTTTCTCAGGATGCTGGAAAGAGTTAATCTATTTTGCTTTGAATATTCGAAATAATTTTTCACTTTTATTAAATTTTTAGCTGAAGTTTATGTAATTTGGTGAAATCGTAGCGATTGAGAAACAGGTAACACATGCTTCTAAATAAATGGAGCATGCTAGAAGCGTGTTTGTCATTCGAATATCAGCAAATACAATTACTAGATATTTTGTTATAGAGATGTATGTGTATTTTGAGGTTCTAAAATTATCTTGAATATTCGCAGGTCTCGTGAACGAGATAGAGAGAGGGACAGGGAAAGAGAACGGGATAGAGAAGAAATCGTTAAGAAGACTGAAAGAGAATTACTGCGTGAGAGAGAGGAGGAAGAAGAACTCAAAGAAAGAAAGAAAATGGAAAGGAGAGCACGGGAGAAGGAAGCAGCGTATCAGGTAAGTGATTATAATAATCAGATTTTGTATTCTTTAAAGGCACTTATGGTTTTATATTGAAAACTGGGGAATAAGACAATTTTCAGAAAAGCGACTACATTTCAGAATCATTTAAGATAAAACATGTTTCTTTATTCATTTTTTATTTTAAACTTTTGCCTCCTAACGAGTAAAATGTAACAGACAACGTCTCTCAGCAAGCCCAACTCCTGAGTAGGAGATGATAAAAAAAAAAGGAACATAAGTACTATCCAGACACACATCTTGTGAAATTGAGTAAACCAGTAGGATGGAGATTTGAGCGGGCTCACGTGGGAACAATTTTTTTTTTTTTCGATGATATCGTTTACATTTTAAAAACAAGCGGAAGAACTAAAAAACGTATGGGTAATTCAATTCTAAAGGTTGTACCTTGGTATCTCAGATTTTGATGATATTCGGTGGGTGTGTGAAATTAACTCGTGCCTAGTCGTTTTATATATATTGTTCGTTCAATTATGGTGATTATTCAGAATGGCAGATTGTAGTAACACTAGTATTGTAAATAAAAAAAAAAC
>JAGDQP010030240.1:3033-22753 GCA_022664845.1 Lepisma saccharinum | reverse complement strand
ACTTAGGATGACCCATTGTGGATGTTTTGAATTGATAGGTTTTTCTTGTAAGCATAACTTCACAAGACATGTATTTCCAACTGTTCGGATCAGGGTATCCCCTTATATGCTATTAAGAACATCTGTGGGCTCAAATGGAATAGCTAAATAGCGAGTATAAGTATGCGTTCTTGCAAATTTAAAACAATCATAAATTACTTCGATTTATGTTTTCGAACCAGCAGCAGCGAGAATGAATATTCACTAGTTTCGGTTTCCTGAATTATATTTGCTACAATTAAGTCCTGCAATTATTTATCCAACTGTGATCTAAGAGCTACAAGAACAGGAGGAATTCTGCGGCGGAATTTTGCATCTTTGTCTATCCGAATTCGATGGTCATAGCCTTCAAACGATTCTATATCACTTGGAAAGTATGAAAATGTGTCTCTATATGTGTATAAAAGTTTATGAATTTCATTTTTTTTTAATTTTGTATATTTATCTGTATATTTCAATCTTTGTCCAAATTCCTGGTCATCCATTTTTAGGTCTTCAATTTTCTAAGTAATTTATTCCACTGTTTTTTCAGTGTATCCTACTGGAGTATTCTTTTTCAGATTTATTCTTTTTGATGTCGGGTTTACTACCAGAATAGTACAATCATGTGCTGGTATTTTCAATGATAAATCTACTAGTCCTTATTTGTCACGTAATGACTGAAGGCAATGAACGTAGAGGAAAGCTGACTGTTGTTTTTCTTCAATGCTATTGACTCGTACAGCAATGACAAAATAACTCTTTGGAAGAATTACTATGTGCTTTGAAACGAAAAGGTCAGCCGAGTTTTGTTCGGTAACTCGATTCATTAAAGCTTGCGAAATGATACACTTGCCACTTTTTTATTAGGAAAAAACTGGTTTCCAAGCTTTCCTATAGAATGTTATTATGATTTTCTGTAGATCTAATATGGCTTGTAGTTTCTTTAACAAATCGTGTCCGAAAATTGTGAGATCGTTTTGTTCAATTATCCGGAAGTAGTGAGCATATGGTGTATTTCAAATTTTGAATTTCACAAAAGCAATATAATTTATTTGGACCAGTTTCCATGCAATTCCTTTCACTGCTGTTAAATGAGGTATTAATTTAAAATTATTCTTTGGTACTTGGTTTTTGACCAAATCGAAATAGGGCTTGCTCGGTCAATGATTGGCGGTATCATTTCTTCTTTCACTTTCATTTGAATCAAGGATTTATTTTCTTGTGTTATTCCCTATTCATACAGAAACTTCATTCAAATCGATATATTTAGATGTTTCAGAGCTTTTCACATACACTGTCTGGGCCTCTGTTAGCTTCTACTTGTTATAGCGTTTAACACTGACGCCCTCTGACGCTACGCTTTTCGTACAATAATCAGTTCACTATGCTGCAACGATTTTAACATTTCCGATTTAGCTCCCCGATACTTCATAAAATCTGAGTTGATGACAAATCGCATTTATATATGCAATGTTGTAAAATGAACTTGACAATGTAGTTCCGAAATTATCAGGTGTATGCATAGGTAGTTTCCGGTTTACCTAAGAGATGGCGCCAGCGTATTCACTTAACAAATACGTCAATTTGTTCGTCTGACATTTAACTACAAACACACACAAGTTGAGTCCAACAAACACTAGCGTCTTTGTTTTATCGTTCGGTGATCATGTCGAAGTTTGTGCCTGAAAAAGAACATTTCCGGCACGCATTGCTTTCCTTATTTAATCTAAAGAAAAAGTCTGTTGAAAGGCATCGTGTGCTGGTAAAAACATATGGTGAATACACTCCATCGATTAGAACATGTGAGACATGGTTTCGACAATTTAAAAGTGGTGATTTCAATGTGAAAGACAGTGCGCGCTCTGGTAGACCACAAAAGTGCGAAAACGAGCAAGTGCAGGTGTTATTGGAGGATGACCCAATTGCGTACACCTGGTAGTGTTAAAGTAACAAAAGCAATAACGAAGAAATTTCATACTGCGATTAAAGTTATTTTTAAATATGAAACGATTACACATAACTGTAATATATACTTCAGGAAAGTTAATTCGAGCTGCTTAAGTGCATTTGTTAAATTTGATGTAGTTTACAATTAACGGGTCTACCCGACTAGTTGTATGGCTTACTAACAAAAGCTGCAATCTCCACTCTAGAACATTTTACATCAGAGTCCAAAGAAAATTTATGGTGATAATTATAAAAGTACGTGGGCACTTATTTCCTGTTGTTCATATGCAAAAAAGAAACACCTACAAAATGCACAACCAATTAGGGTGTTATGTTTATGTGCTTTCATTAGAGACTTTAATGTAGCCGAATTCGTTCAAGATATCTGTTTATAAAAAATACAAATTGCGACTTTTGCTTCTAATCCCCGCATTTAATTCCAATGTCATCCTCAAATCTATGGAGTACAAGGTAACATAAAAAGTTCGTGCAGTTCTAGAGCAATGATAAACAATGAAACATTTAGTGGACCGTACGTGCCTTAGGTTAAGAAGTAAGCTCCATTAGCATCCAAAATTTTCCCCAATGCTCATACAGCTGCACGATAACCCGGTGATAAAAGTCTGCGGCCTTCGAGGTAAATAAGTGAATGAGTGCGTTCCGCACGTCTCTGTCATTGGCAAAGGATCTCCCACGGAGGTGGTTGTTGATGGAATGAGACAGTTGGTAATCTGTTAGCGCAAGGTCAAGTGAATATAGTACATGGGCAGTGTGTCCCACCCAAGTAGTTGAAGTCCTGGGTCCTCTTTGCCACATGTGGCTTGGAATTATAGTGGAGAAACAGCACACCCTTATGATTCGACAATGCCCGCTCATTTTGCCGCAATGCGCGGTGCACCCCCTTCCATTTTCTGCTAATAGAGGGATGGTTTGACCAGGAGGAGCACGTAATGCACCACTTGGCAACAAGTCTGCCATACAGAGAACGTAACATTTCGTGGGTGCAGAGGTGGTCTTGGGGTGTGAAGAACAGGGTCACGTGGCGACAACCAATGACTGGTACTCTTGGGAGTGTCACAGAGGGACCAATTCTCATCACCAGTGAGCAAGCTATCAGATATGGGTTCGTTCAGGTGCCGAGCGAGCAGGGATATATTGGCTGTTACACGTTGTTCCTTGCTGCCTGCCAAAAATGTGGGGGTATCCATTTACTTAACCTGTATCACTTCCTTATGCCATGTAGGTGCAGTCTGACGGTTTCAGCGGAAACATGGAACCTTTCGGCAAATTCATCACACGTTACACCACTGTCTTCTTCCAAGTCTGCTTTCCGGGGCTCGTCATCCAACACATGTGGTCAACTATCACGTTCATCAACAAAGCTCACATCTCCCAACGGACTTTCTAGAACCAATGCCTGACGGTTTGTTCACGGCACCCTCACCAAATGCCTGGCATATGCGGCGACTCGATGCGGCAGTTGACAGTATGCTTAATGCCATGCAACACACACACACGCAAACAAGCTGCCTCGATACCTTCATTTCTCTTTTACACTGGCCTGGCCAAGGTATGTCTGCTGTTGTTAACATTGCATGTGTTATTGAAGGTCAGACTACCCTGAATTGTTCATTTTTCTTAGGTTTCGTATAGAAGTAGATTACTAGAACTAGCCTATTTGATTTATATATATTATTCAACTTGCTTTACACTTCTCCCTATATTAAGTCGTTTAGGTCAGTGGTAGAGCTTTAACGTAGCATTAGGGATGTCGTTGGATTGATCTCAGTAACAGTGCTTACTAACTGGAAGTTTTCAAGAGCTTCTTCCGAATCAGAGCAGGCAAATGCCGGTATAACACCTATAATAAAGACCATGGCCGACACCTTCACGAATCTTTTCAACTCACGTATCCGACCGAGCTTTTATGCGTAAAGGTCATAAATAAATTCATTTATGCCTTTAGTTTTCTGGTCACTCTTGAATTTACCTTTATCTAATTTCAATAGCTACAGATCTTGTTTCAGTTACTTGTTAGGTTCAACATTTATGATAGAATTTGCTAGAATCTTATTGTATAGTTTCCGAATACCGCGGAAAGTTTATCTTTAGATTTGGTAACACATCTAAAGTGGCGAATACGCAGGATAATATTGCCAATACAACACCTACGATCCAACATGTTGGGGGGATCTATCATGATCTAGGGCTGTATGCAGGCTAAGGGAGTTGGAAAATGCAAGTCATTGATGGCATCGTGGACCAACATGTCTACAAGAGTATTCTGAAAAATAATGTGAAACAAAGTGCCCAGAAAATGTAATTGCCGTCTGTGTTCACATCTCAGTAAACATATTGCTCAGATCAACAAAGAGTGGTTAATTTGGAATATTCCCAAACAGCTGAAAACACTTGTTCGAAGTCCGGATCTGAATCTCATTGAGTAGTTATGTCCACTTTTAAAGAAACTTGTCCATAAACACAATTGCAAAACTAAAGAAGATCTAAAGAGGGCCGTAGCTTTAGAGTGAGAGAGAATAAGTCTAGACACATGATAGACACATGCCAGAATCCTTAGTCAATTCTATGCGTAGAAAATGTCAAGCTGTTAGTAAAGCTAAGGGTTATGCATCCGGTTATTAAGTTCCACAGTTTTGTAATTGTTATGTCTGTTTTCTGTTATTATTGCAAGTGTAAGAACAGAAATGTGACATCGAAATACAGGGATCTCTTAAAATGTATGTTTTTCTTCACTTCCAATAAAGTTTGTAGATAAACAAACGTTTGTAAATGAATCCCTATTATTGTTGTAACTTTATATTAGGAAATTACCAAGTTTATTGCTGTGTATTGTAATGCTTCCGTTGTTTTATTGTTCACAAATAATTTGTACGAACAACAATGTGAGTAACTGTATGTATGGTTAAATAAACCCAAACAGCTTGTTTTACTTTCCAAGATTTCTAAACTCATTACTTTGTTATAATTTGCTTTATACATATATAGTATTTATCAATAATATACTAATATCTCGAATTAGGTTTCCAAATATTTAAGAATAAAATGAACTTAAAACGAAAACGTAACACATAGCATTGTATTTTTGTTACTAAAATCAATACAAATTAACGCAATCTTTAAATAAATGATTGAAATTCGTTTTCCTTTTAGTATAATTATATTAATATGACCTTCAGTAAATATTGCTCAAACACGTGATGGAAAAATAATCGTTGATTTTGTTCTATTTTGGGAAGAAAATAATCTCGATTTTGATTATAGCAGTATTACTCGGGGATAATGGACTTTCTGTTTTCTAAAAAAACTGCTGCGAAACATAAGCCATAATTGTAGACTGAATCACCACACATCTGTTTTCAGAATAATCATTCATTTAGATTTAGTTTCCTTTAGAGTATGATGGATAATTAATGTGCATAGTATACATATTGCTTAAGTTACTGTCTAGTTTCATAGAAGTCATAAACATAAAATAAAAGAACGCATTTTAGTAGTACCCTTATATCTAAATTGTTGTAAGAACTGCTACCGAATGACGTTTCTAGGCGTAGGGCGAAGAAAATTTGCATGAAGAATTGTTTTGAAAACAAATTATAAAACTATCATTTATTTTCATAAATCAGGGGTTTAGGTTGTTACTGAAATTCATTTTACAAATTACATATAAACAAGTTACAGTAATTTCATTTTTCCTCGAACAATATTATAAATCTTTAGAACAGAAAACGGAAACATTCTATTAAAAACTTACGTGGTTCCTCTGTTTCTATATTAAAATAAAAATTAATTTCCTTTTAATTGACTTTGACATAAAGTAAAACGTTTGGAAAACAAATGGTAAAACTATTATTTTCTTAGTAAAGGAAAAGCATCATTTCCTTTCAAGTATCCTTGAGATAAAACGTTGTTTGGAAATCAGAATATAAATATATTTTTCTTTACTATAATAAAAAAATAGTTCTTTTAATTAGCATTTAAATAAAAGTTTTTTTCGAAACATGAATTCAAAAACATCGCAAGTCCACCGGAGAATGGCTTTCAGGACGAACGAAAAACAATCCAAGGTCTCCGTATCTTATCCTATTCAGCAGAAATTATTTTGTATTAAAAAAGGTTTTCTGTGTGTAATTAGGAAGTTACATTTATGCAAGAGCATAGCCCTTGTAACATCGATACCGACGAGCAAAAAAAATGTAAATACAAAAAAGTTGACTTGAGATGATTTTTTTACAGGTCTTGAATTCTGAAACAATTATGTTTCATACATCAGGAGTTTAATCCATTTTCTTGGGATTGCTGGCAGAATAGGGTTTGCTGGATGGCTATACTTTCATTACTATACAGCAGTAATATCTTAAGAGCTGTGAAGATGTAACCGCTGTATTCTAATGAAAGGTTAGCAATCCAGCAAAACTTATTCTGGCAGCAATCACAAGAAAATTGTATTAAAAATAGACGCTAATAGAACTTCATGAACATGTTCATTTCTGATTGGAGTACATTTTAAATTATCTATCAATAAATTACTGGAATCGATATTTGGTCCAGCAGTATATTATAAAATTTCAAAGCATATAATGCAAACATATGATAAAAGGAATTACCTGGTTTCTCTGTTTCTATATTGAGAGAACAGATTTATTTTCAATTAATAGATATTTACATGAAAAGTTGTTTGGAATTTGGAAAATAAATTGCAAAACTATTTTTCTTTATTAAAAGTAAAAATTTATTTTCTTTTAACTGACATTTATATGAGGATTTATTCTGAAAGAAAATGGTAAAACAATCATTTTTCATAAATCAGAAGTTTAATTTCTGAAAAATATCCATTATACTAATGATCTATAAATCAATTAAAGCGATTTCATAATTGGTCCAGCAGTATATTATAAAATTTCAGAGCAGATAACGCAAGCATACGATAAGAGAACTTACCTGGTTCCTCTGTTTATATATTAAGAGATGAGATTCACTTACAAGTAATTGACATCGACATGAAAAGTTGTTTGGAATTTGGAAACAAAATTTCAAAAAGTATTTTTCTTTATTAAAAGTAAACATTCATTCCTTTTAATTTACATTTACATAAAGATTTTTCGGAAACGAAAAGGTAAAACAATCATTTTTCATAAACCAGGAGTGTAGTTTCTGATTTAAGTCCATTTTACAAATTATCAATAAATAAATTAAAGGGATTTGATATTTGGTGCAGCAGTATAATATAAAATTTCAGAGCAGATAAAGCAAACATACGAAAGAAGAAATTACCTGGTTCCTCTGTTTATATATAAATAAAATAAATTGTTTCAATTAATTGACATTGACTTGAAAAGTTGTTTGGAAAAGTTGTTCTGAAAGTAAACATTCATTTTTTTTAATTGACATTTACTTAAAGATTTGTTCGGAAAACAATTATTTTTCATAAATCACGAGTTTCATTTCTGAATTAAGTTCTGAATAATTTTAAAATTATATATATAAAAATAAAGCAATTTGATATTTGGTGGAGCATATACTATAAAATTTCAGAGCATATAACTCAAACATACGATAAAATAAATTACCTGGTTCTCTTGTTTCTATATTGAAACAAAAGATTCATTTTAAATTAATTGACATTGAAATCAAAAGTTGTTTGCAATTTGGAAACCAAATTATAAAAATATTTTTCTTTATTAAAAGTAAAATTTCATTTTCTTTTAATTGACATTTATATAAAGTATTGATCTGAAACGAAATAGTACAACAAACACTTTTCATAAATCAGGAGTTTAATTTCTTATTGAAATCCATTTTACCAATAAAATATAAATAAATGAAAGGTATTTGATATTTGCTCCAGCAGAATATAATACAATTTCAGAGTAGATAACGAAAACATACGATAAACGAAATTACCTGGTTCCTCTGTTTCTAAATTAAAAGAAGAGATTCAATTTCAATTAATTGATATTGACTTGACAATTTGTTTGGAATCTGGAAACCATATTGTAAAACTATTTTCTGTATTAAATGTAAAGATTTATTTTCTTTTAATTGACTTTTACATAAATATTTGTTCTGAAACGAAATTGTAAAAAAAATATTTTTCATAAATCACGAGTTTCATTTCTGAATTAAGTTCTGAATAATTTTACAAATTATATATATATATAAAAATAAAGGAATTTGATATTTGGTGAAGCATATACTATAAAATTTCAGAGCATATAACGCAAACATACGATAAAAGAAATTACCTGGTTCCCTTGTTTCTATATTGAAAGAAAAGATTAATTTTAAATTAATTGACATTGAAATCAAAGTTGTTTGCAATTTGGAAACCAAATTATAAAACTATTTTTCTTTATTAAAAGTAAAATTTCATTTTCTTTTAATTGACATTTATATAAAGTATTGATCTGAAACGAAATGGTAAAACAAACACTTTTCAAAAATCAGGAGTTTAATTTCTTATTGAAATCCATTTTCCTAATGAAATATAAATAAATTAAAGGTATTTGATATTTGCTCCAGCAGAATATAATACAATTTCAGAGCAGATAAAGCAAACATACGATATAAGAAATTACCTGGTTCCTCTGTTTCTATATGAATAAAAGAGATTCAGTTTCAGTTAATTGACATTGACATCAAAAGTTCTTTGGAAACTGGAAACCAAATTGTGAAACTATTTTTCCCTATTAAACTAAAGATCCATTTTATTTAATTGACATTTACTTAAAGATTTGTTCGGAAAAGAAATGGTAATACGATCATTTTTCATATATCACGAGTTTCATTTCTGAATTAAGTTCATTTTACAAATTATATATCAATAAATTAAAGAAACTTGATATTTGGTGGAGCATATATTATACAATTTCAGGACATATAACGCAAACATACGATCGAAGAAATTACCTGGTTCCTCTGTTTCTATAGTGAAATAAAACAATCATTTTCAATTAATTGACATTGACATCAAAAGTTGTTTGCAATTAGGAAACAAAACTTTAAACTATTTTATTTATTAAAGTAAAGATTCATTTGTTTTAATTGACATTTACATAAAGATTTGTTCGGAAACGAAAAGGTAAAACAATCATTTTTCATAAACCAGGAGTGTAACTTCTGATTTAAGTCCATTGTACAAATTATCAATAAATAAATAAATTAAATGGATTTGATATTTGGTCCAGCAGTATATTATAAAATTTCAGAGCAGATAAAGCAAACATACCATAGTAGAAATTATCTGGTTCTTCTGTTTCTACATTAAAAAAAAGAGATTCAATTTCAATTAATTGACATTGACTTGAAAAGTTGTTTGGAATGTGGAAACCAAATTTTGAAACTATTTTTCTTTATTAAAGTAAAGATTCACTTTTCAATTTACATTTACTTAAAGATTTGTTCGCCAATAACATAGTAAAACAATCATTTTTCATAAATCACGAGTTTAATTTCTGATTGAAGTCCATTTTACAAATTATCAATAAAACAAATACTGTAATTTGATATTTGGTGGAGCATATATTATAAAATTTCAGGGCATATAACGCAAACATACGATCGAAGAAATTACCTGGTTCCTCTGTTTCTATATTGAAAGAAAAGATTCATTTTCAATTAATTGACATTGATGTCAAAAGTTGTTTGCAATTAGGAAATCAAATTGTAAAACTGTATTCTTTATTAAAAGTTTGATTTTCTTTCAATATAAAATTTTCATAAATATTTTTACTAAAGCGAAATGATAAAAAAATCATTTTTCTTAAATCAGCAGTTTAATTTCTAAATTAAATCCGTTTTACAAATTATATATAAATCAATTAAAGGAATTTGATATTTGGTCCAGCAGTGTTTTATAAAATTTCACAGCACATAACGTAAACATACAATAAAATAAATTACCTGGTCCCTCTATTTCTATATTTAATAAGAGTTTCACTTTCAGTTAATTGACATTGACATAAAAAGTTATTTGGAATTTGGAAAATAAATTGTAAAACTATTTTTATTTATTAAAGTAAAGATTCATTTTTTAATTTACATTTGTGAAACGAAATGATGAAACAATCATTTTTCGTAAATCTGGAGTTTGATTTCTAATTTAAGTAAGTTTTACAAATTATATATAAATCAATTAAAGGAATTTGATATTTCTTCCAGCAGTAATTTATAAAATTTCACAGGACATAACGCAAACATATGATAAAAGAAATTACCTGGTTCCTCTGTTTCTATATATGAAATAAGAGATTTACTTTCAATTAATTGACATTAAGATGAAAAGTTTTTTTTTTTGGAATTTGGAAACCAAATTATAAAACTATTTTTCTTCATTAAAAATAAAAATTCATTTTCTTTTAATTGACATTTACATAAAGATTTGTTCTAAAATGAAATGGTAAAACAATCATTTTTCATAAATCAGGAGTTCAATTTCCGATTGAAGTGGAGTTTACAAATTATCTATCTACATGCACGGCATTGCATGCAGTCAAGTTCTGCGCGTCCCAAAATGTGAACACTGCTAGTAGCATTTTACACAGGAATAAGAACAGGAAATTTCGAGGCTCCTCTAGAAAAAAGTTGTCAAATATATGAGCTTTCGAAGTTAAGATGTTAGAAATTTGTGAAGGTGTAGAAACTTTCAAATTCGTAGCTTGAAGCAAATTTACTTTTCGGAACTCCTGAAAATACGTACTTAGTGCTAACTGACATTCACTCACTCACTGACTCTCTCAATATACGGTTAAGGGCTTTCAGAATATGCTAAGAACATGAAATTTGGAACGAAGATGAACGATTATAATTAGGTTAAGGATTAGTTCCCACATTTTGAAAAAGTCGCCATCTTGTATCCAAAACTGCCGCCAAACCTAAAATTTCAAAGAATATACAGCGTAAATAATTGAAGCTAGAAAAACAGAAATTTTGAATGACAGCTCATCATAATTAATAGGTTAAGAAAATATTACGAACTATCTCCAAATACGCCATCTTGGATCCAAAATGTCGGACCTCATAAATCCATTTACCATTCTGCTTGAGCTAGGGATATGACATTTGGCGTAAAGTTGTATTATCAATTTTAGCTTAGATAAATATAACAGCGCTTTGAAAAGGTCGCAATTTTGAATTCTAAATGAACTCCCAAATCCATTTTCCTCATCGTTTGAGCTAGGGAAATGAAATTCGGTATGAAGTTGTACCATCATAAGTAGGTCACAACAATATAAGAAATTGTTTAAAAACAAGTCGCAATCTTTAATTCAAAATAACCGCCCAAACCTCATATTCCAAACTACTGAAAGTAGAGAACGAAATTTGGTATGAAGTTGTGCCATCAACAATAGGTTACAGTAAGTGAGGTAAACTTGTCGTATGGGGGCGCAGTTCACGAAGGGGTATGGGAAAAGTACTGCAATGTGTGGGCGTAGTCGCCCGCATAGCCTAGATGAGCCAAGTTTCCTGGCGACAGCATGTAATAGAAACAGTGGAAATTGGCGCTAAATGGCAAAGTTCATGATGTAAGAGCCTTAGGATTGGTGATGTTGGCGAGGTGAGATTCAGTGTTGCCACCAACAACCGATGTGAGGGTATGAGAGCAAATCTGCATGATAGGAACGCAGTGCCTTCGAGAGTGTTTAAATTGGTCGCAGCTCCCCAAAAACTCAAATTTGGAGGGCACACCGCCATGGGAGTCTGGAGGCTAAGCGAAATTAAGCTATATATATACTGAGCCGCCTTAGCTCAGTGGTAATTCTTTAACTTAGTACCGGGAGGTCCTGGGTTCGAATCCAGATGCCGTCCATTTTACTGAGGTCGTTCCAGGTGTTTTCCTCAGTCACGTCAATCAAATGAAAGCATGACATCTTCAAGATAGCCTCAGCCCAAAATATATATGGACAGAAAACCGGGATAGGACCGGTAAACTGT
Source organism: Lepisma saccharinum (assembly GCA_022664845.1). NCBI lineage: Eukaryota > Metazoa > Arthropoda > Insecta > Zygentoma > Lepismatidae > Lepisma > Lepisma saccharinum. Next base: position 10,834 of record JAGDQP010030240.1, on the reverse strand, counting down.
CAGTGTCGTCCCGAAATGCTTCTGCCACTAAGTGGGAGGACCCTTTAATTCATCTTGCTAGGTCTTAAGGCAACAGACCGGTGTAGGTGCCTACTGTCCAATCCATACGTTCACGTGGTGGGACCTTTTAAAACACAGGCAACTGCTTGCCGAACGAAGATGGGTGGGCTGTTCACCAACCCGCATAGCAAACGACATGGTGATTCAAATTTCCGCATCCCTGCTTTTTGTACACCTGATGATACGAGTAAGGGAACAGTCTCAGAGGACTGAATGCAAATGACAACAACAGCGGTCAGTCCTGCAGGAAGTCAAAGGCTCAAAATGTCCGGGTTTGGACTGTAGACAGTCCACGAAAACAAATGAGTGGATTCGCGCACAAACAAAGGTACATGCTGTAATCAAGACTGCGAAGAAGATGAAGTAGAGATAGGTCGGTCACATAGCTAGACGAACAGATGGAATGCGGACGACAAATGTACTATAGTGGATTCCTAGAGGAAAGAAACGACCGAGACGACGTCCAAATGTAAGATGGGTAAATGCAATCAAGCGTTCTTCAGGAGCTACATGGATGAGAATAGCAGCAGACCGAAATATGTTGGAAGAAAAAGGGGAGGCTTTTATTACAAGATCGTGGGTTCAAATTTTATCTAAAGTATTGTTGTTATTGTGAGTCTGATTTTGATGTAGATGATAACTAAGATAAACGCACACACATAATGCTCACAATTGTTTAAACTAAATGTCATGTATTAGGAAATAAAATAAACTAGGTAAAACTCTTTAAAACTTTAGCTTCGTAAGTGAAATCCCGTGTTCGATTCCTGGCAAGAGCAAGATATTTTGTTGCGTTTATGGTATTAAAATGTATAAGGTGTTGGAGGAATAAAGAAAATCATTCAATTGTTTTATAATTTGCAGGAGAGCATTTTAGAGAAGGACTGATCTCCTTTATTCAGCTTGGCCCAATTCTTTCTTCTTTTTCACGTGGACTGTACCTCGCTATTTCCCATCTGATAACTGTGTTTTAAAGCATATGTTGCAGCGTTACATATGGCATTAAAAACAAAAAGTCACGAAAGTGGACTTATCCCCTTATAACGGCAACCCTTGAAATGTATATATGTTTATATTTATTCTTAATAATAACGTTCTTGAATGTTTCGTAGATTGTCTTAGATTGGTAACCATGGGTTAGAGTAGGTTATTTAAGGTCAGTTGCAGTAATGAAGTACAACATTCTCCACTCAGTGTCATGTGTCGACTCGATCTCTCCAGAGTTGTGGTGGTGAGTGTTAGTGAAAACATCTTGCCATTTTCAAACCATTAACTGCACTTAACTGTAGAGAAAAAGTTAGCTTACATGGAGTTGCATAACTTAACAGAACAAACATACCCACGCTTTGTAAATATTAGTTATTTTAGGTTTTGTTTTTGTAGACTCCAGTGTTACACTTTTCGTTCTCAAATTTCGAGCACGATAAGTTCATCCCGCTTGTCCCACCTCGCGTAACATGATTTATCGGAAATAGCAATTCGCACACGGATGAAAGGTGAAGAACACGACTGTAGGACATTGCGCTACGTGAGCTCCATCTAATGGACTCTGGAATGTCAGCATATCTGACAATATTGCAATATGAGGTTCAGGCATTTAATGTTTTCGCATTGCTTAAAATATGTGTAGGTGTTAGCTAACTGAAAGTAATTTTGGAACTAACTATTTTATTTCCTTTATATATAAGAAATATCACGTACGAAAAGCTGAAATCTGAACAAAAGCACCAGAAGTGCATAACGTCCAGCGAAGTTCTTCCGCTCTAAAAAGTAGTAAAATGGAGGATGGATGAACCAAGTTTCTAGGCGACAGCATGTAAGAGGAACATTGGAAGTTGGCGCGCGGTTGCAAGGTTCGTGACCGTCAAGCCATAAGGCTGGTGGTGGCCATGAAACACACCACGTCCACCAACACCAACCCTAAGGCTCGAAAATTATGTAGCTTGCAGCTCCGCGCCAAATTCCAGTGTTCCTCGTACAAGCTGCCGCGTAAGAACTTGGCTCATCCATCCTCCACTTTACTACATTTTAGGTCTGAATAACTTCGATGGATTCATGCACCGTTGGGGTTTCTGATAAGATAAATAAATTACTGGAATTCGATGTTTGCTCCAACAGTATATTATAAAACTTCAGAACAGATAACGCAGATATGATAAAAGAAATTACCTGGTTCCTCTGTTTCTATATAAAAAGAAATGATCCATTTTAGAACTTAAAATAATTAATATTTATATGGACAAGGGAAAATATTCCAAGCTCTAAATTTTAATAATAGCTTTTACATCAAAATTGATTGAATCGCTAGCAATTGGTGTTTTGAATTTTTTAGCTTACCCGTATGAACGTCAGTGAATAAGGAAAGACGTAGGGTTTGCACTGTTTGTCTGTCCGCCCCTTGATCTCAACAACTAGAAGTCCGACAGAGTTTTGCCATACATCGATAAATTCGTTAGATCTGAAACGGTGGGTAAACTTATAACTTTGACTCAAAAGCTGACTGCTGCTTTTCATTTACTTAGTTATCTCCATTTTTTCCATGTATTTTAAATTTTTCTTACTCTCGATCTCAGTAACTACAAATCGCATAGTGAAGAATCATCGACCGTTGGATTCGCCATTGCCTGAATCGGTGCGGAAAATTATCCGTTTATCTGGCAAGTTCACTAAATCTGGCAAACTTATCTGGCAAGTTCTTTTGAATCTCTTAGTATTATCCATGTGTGTTACTCCTACATATGAGTAACTACAAGTCCGACAGCGTTAATCCATACAGTGTTTGATTCGTAATAGTCCCAAAGCATGAAATCATCTATAAGGTCTTTTTTCAGTCGTTTAGAATTGCAATTTGTATGGTTCTTTCTTTCCCTCCTAGATCTTAGTAACTACGGGTTAGAGAGAGATGAACCATACAAAGTTCGTTTCGTCATTGTCTCAAACGGTGGGGAAATGTACCAGTTTGACTCTAAAGGTGGAATATCCTTTTAAATCGCTTAGTTTTCTTCACTTCCATGTATAGTTTATATCCTAAACCGTTGGAGCTAGAAACATCAAACATGGAATTAAGGTATATCATAACGAGTAGGTTAAGACAATATTATATGTTGAAAGAGTCTCCATCTTGGATCCAAAATGGCCGCAAAACCCAGTTTTGTATAGAATTCAGAGCCTAAACCACTGGAGCTTGAAACACAGAGTTGGTAAAAAGGTGCATTGTCACTAGTAGGTTACGAAAATATTGCAAACTGTACCCAAATATGACGCCATGGATAAAAGATCACGGACCCTAAAAATCAATTTTTCACACCGTTTGAATTGTATTATCAAAAGTAGTCTAGGAAAATATTACAACATTTTGATAAATTCGCCATCTTGGAATCAAACTGGCCGCCCAATACTATTTTTCACACTACTGAAACTAGGGAAACGAAATTTGTTATGAAGTGCTATCACGAATTGGTTACAATAAATGGGGCAAATACACCTATGGGTCCGCAGCCCCTTGGGGGTATGGTGGTAGATATGTACCGTGGAGGCTGAGTCCCCCGGAGAGTCCGGTTACAATAACCACATGAGGTAGTCAAGCGATATTTGGCGTGAAGGTAAATTATCACAATTAGTTTACGAGAAACATATTAAATGATCAACGTCACCATATTGAATTCAATATTTCTGAAAGATATACAGAAGGCATATTTTGCCCAAACAAAAGTATTTCGACTCCGAACGGCGTGCATAATTCGTTTTAATGTATTTTCTATCCTCCCGATTGTACTTCAGCGGTTCCATGTATTCGAGCTATTTTCTGTCGCCATCTTGAAAAAATAAATTTTCCCTACATCTTCGGTATTTATAATAATATGTAGACTAAACCTGTACATAATAAATATATTATAATCGTTTTTAGACGAATCTAAGTAGTTTTCATTTATTTTCGGTACCACTGGCCGCCATCTTGAAATAACGGCCTTTTTCCTATAACGTTTATGGGAACATTTCAACCAAACAAACATATTTCCACTGAAACAAAGTACGTCGATTGTTTTTTAAATTATTTTTGGTACCTTTGGCCGCCAACTTAAACAAATATACTTTTTCCTATTTCATCAGTGTTTATTGCACAGTTTCTTCCAAACCAACATATTTCCACTCCGATCCATGTACTTGAATATGTTTCATGTATTTTCGGTACCAGCGACCGCTTTCTTAAAAAGAATGACTGTATCCTATATCTTCCGCATTTATGCGAATATTATAACCAAACCAACATATTTCGACTCCGATCCATGTACTTGAATGTTTTTAATTCATTATGTTTCAATCGGCCGCCATCTTGAAATAATATATCTCGGCGTTTATGGGAATATTTCAACAAAACCAACAAAATTCGACTCAAAAAGATGTACCTCAATGATATACATTTATTTTCGGAATCTTCGGCCACCATCTAAAAAATATATACTTTCACCTATATCGGTATTTATTACCCAATTTTAACCAAACCGACATATTTCGACTCAATGCGATGTACCTCAACGTTTTTCATTTGTTTTCGGTACCTTCGCCTGTCATATTGAAAAAGTTGGCTTTTCCCTATTTTTTCTGCATTTATGGAAATATTTAATCCAAACGCACACATTTCGACTCAAAGCGATGTACCTCAATGGTTTTAACACATTTTCGGTACCGTTTGATTATTCCGGATCAGAAACGATGATGAAACTATGAACGTGACAGATCTTAAGCCACACACCATTGGGTTTATAATGATATGACACCCAAGAATAACCTACAACTTTGACCTTAAAATTGGTAGGTTCTTCTATTAATAGTAGCTTTATTATTCTCCATTTGGGCCTCTCTTAGATCTCAGAAAATACAAGTCCGACAGAGATGGTCTAAACACCGTTGGATTCGTCTTGTTCTGCAACGGCGGGGAAAACAGTGAATGTGACTCTAAAGCTAGCAGGTTTCTTTTTCAATCGTTTAGTATTCTTCATTTGTGCCTCTACGATATTTCAGTAGACACAAGTTCGACAGAGATAAGCTATAAATCGTTGGAATAGCCATGTACACCGGTGGGAAAATCTATGACTGAGTCTGAAATTTTCAGACTCCGGCATTCCCTTAGTAACCTCAATCTGTCCCTATGATTTTAACCCTTTCTTTTGGATATGTTATAATTTTAGTTTATACGGGGATGCTTTGCTTTTGTCTACAATAAAACCATTATTTACTTGAATTTCAAATTACTCTCTCAATCTATACTGTGTTTTTATTTTAAATTAAGTGCAAATGTTAGTTTCTTCGAAATTAACAAGTGTATATTTTATTAGTCAAACAATTTCGTATCACACTCTAAATCAGACATATCACTGATGAACTGCGTATTCTAGCTGATAAATTAAAGATCCAATGCTGAAGAAGCTTGACGATACATACATTGAATTCCCGGGTGAAACGTCAGATATAAATACAAATACCTGTCAATAAGTATGGGAGCATTGCTCGACTGAGTGTATGTCAGCGGAAACCTAAATTTACAACAATATTCATCAGATGATGTGGATTGGCATGTTTAATATATTAATATAATGTGTTTTACTTACTTAAATAGCTAAAGAAAAGTAACATGTTCTTTTAAACAGACCAAATTAGAATTTTCATTTTATGTTGTGGATGGAATTACTAATGTTTTAAAGTGCAGAATGGAATTGCAGAATCAAACCCCATTTGCAACGGCTCGTTAAAAATCCATTAAATAGAAACAATCTGTAAATTAAGCCTGCCTGTCTTAGTACTTCGATATTGGTATACACATACTTACAACACCATACTTACGAAACAAAAATTAAATGGCTTTGGTGCTGTAAGTTCTCTGCACATAATAACCATAACATTCTTATAACGAACTATAAATAATTTGTTTTAGAAGAATCAGGCATTGTTCTAATTTAAAATATCAAAAATTAATTAACTAGGAAACATTCTGGCATGATCACTTGGAAAGCAAGGGACGTGGATGGAAGTTTAAAATTGTTACGTGAGAAATAAATTTGGTTTATCAAATGAACGCAAACTCTTGTTTACGTAAAACATTTACTCATTCTTCCAAAGTATCGAATAAAGACGAAGTTTCAAGTTACGTCCAACAGGTGATTATGGCTCATTAGTAGGTCCTGTTCATAAAGATGTTTGTAAGTGCGCACATTGACGCTGGTTTTATCAACTTGTTATTCTATTTAGGAATTTCGTTCTGCTAATTACGTTTAGACAGTAAAGGGTAAAATGTTGTTGGTAAAGTATAGATTGTTGATTACATCGCATACATAATGTTTAAATTACTGATAGAGTTAGTTCTTAAAGTTAAAACAATTGATACAGTTTCTATTATCAAACTCTTATACAGGGTGGTTCAGGACCTTTAGTACAAACTTTGGCTGGTAAACCCTGATATCAAACCATGACGAAAACTCCATATGAACACTTGCCCTGTCTTCTGAAGTTTCTGCTTTATATGGCTCCAAAATCGTCGAAACTGTATTGCAAGATCATAGGTTTCGAACACTGTAATGGGTATAAAAATGATAGCTCATCGTTTCCTAAAAGAATACGGATTTGCTTTTCATAAAATGTACATATCAAAAGGGAGGAAGAAGTGGGCGACTGATTCTCCATGTGAGCTGTGGAATTCCCCAAGACTTGGACAGCGAAATTGGGTCGAAGAAAGCATGTAAATGATGACTTCCTTCCAGAGAACACCATGTTGGTCGTAAGTCGATACGCTACAGAGAAACAAGATGGAAAAGGAATAAAGGATGTTATGTGCCGTTGCATAATAGGTAAATGTGTGTCTTCGCTGTAGCAACATGCCATGCTGTGGCTATGGACGGATGACGTTAATTCATGTGCATATATATACATATTTGCGTCAATGTATCTTACAACACTGCTAAATACTTCATTGGTTAACATGAATACATGTACAGAGAAGCGTAACAAAAGACATGCATCTTACAATGTGACAAGAAATCTGTGGAATTATTGAGGGTAACGTGAGATATGGCGGTATGCCTCACGTAACCTTATATTGTGTTAGCTGGGATGTTAATAGTGGTTACCGTTCATCAGACTGCTATTAGCGATATCTCCGAAGAAGTTACTCTCGGACACTTGCGAAAATTGCAGATTTTTTTCCTGTGAGACAAAGCACGTCTTGAAACATTGCAATAAGCTCGTCCATACTAGCAAATGCTGTGGAATACACCATATTTTTGATATATACCAGATGTTTGACCGCCATAGAAGGAACTCAAACGGGTTAAAGTCTGAAAATCGTGCTGGTCACGCGGCCGGCTCTTCTCGTCCAACCCACTCTCCTAAGGCGATTGTCAGATGATAGACCTTACAGTATTATCCTCACATGATTGGGGCACTTGGTCCCTCGGCGAGCATATGTTCTGGAGACAGAAAATCAACCGATCAGATAACAATTTATTGGCTGCGCAAGTCACGCGTGTGTATAGTATGAACAAAAGAAAACATATAAATTCGCCTGAAGGATGGTAGAGGTCGAATATTACCCTCAAAATCTCACAAGTGCATTGCATACCACTGCATACGCCATTCACCTTTCTTTTCCCGGCGGTGTTGCTAGGAGACACGTTGGATTGAGTCCCCCTACCACAACGCCACCACTTTTCTGATTACATGTTTGCATCCATGGCCATCGCATGGTACA
>JAGDQP010030239.1:0-22753 GCA_022664845.1 Lepisma saccharinum | reverse complement strand
AAAGAATAAGATTTAGAGTGACTGATACTGTAGTTTTCTTCACTCCCCGGATCCAATTATTTAACTTTATTAATAATGGACTTGTGCACACTTTCCTTGACGAAACCTTACAGGATCCAGAGGTGCGGTGTATGGCGAGTGATGCACTCGGAAGTTATATAGTTCCCCTTCCCATTGGCTTCTAAAAGAATAATCTTCAAGAATTGTTCTTTCATTTGATGATAATTTCGTCCTCTAGTGTGTGCTTCTTTCTGTTGGCATGAAACACCAATCATGACTTTACGGTCCATTCAATTATTTTGGTACGGCAATGTACCGTAAGCAAATTCGTTACGTTACCTGTAAGCAAATTCTTTACGTTACGTTACGTGCAATGTGTACCGTTTAAGAGTTTCGCTTAGATATGTTTGTTTACAAGTTCGGAATCTTGTGTTAACATAGAAACAATTAGCGAGAACATGTTGTGAAAATGTTTATGTATTTAAAAGATAGTCTCTAAATTACGTCTCTAAATATTTATTCTTATAGGTTAAATTTAGTATTATGTTAAGTTCAGTTGCCTTGGAGTAATTTATAAACTCTAGGCCAGAAAGTTTGATAAAATGATAGTGTTGGAAGTGCTAACCATTTCACATAAAAACGAAACACTAGGGTATGTATAAGTTAATAACTGTAAATCTCTTATATATAATTCAATACTTATAATGTTCCTCTTCTATAAACACTGCACCTGATCATGACAATTTGTATTAATCAAAATACATTCCTAAACTTAAAAATTAGCATAGTCATAATATGAATTTAAATCATATCCATTTAACCCTTAACTGTTTAGTGTAGTGAAGGTAAAAAAGACCCTGAATTCAAACATTTTGTTCTCTAGTTTTCATTTATCACGCTAGATGGCTCTAGTTCCTAGTAGCTGCCTCGATCCCAATACTCTATCGAAGCCAGTAAGTATACTATTCACCCAGTTTCTACGTTCCATGTTTTTATTTGTACAACTGCTGTGGCTTATTTTGATCCGCACAACACTAATTACGTTATAGTTTCTGGCAGTGAGTGTTTGTATGGAAATATCCAAAATGTATAAAATTCCTGTAATTAATTAGTTGTACTTTGCGTTGTTTCATTGACATATATTATATTTTGGTATTGCATAGAATATTTTAACACGTAGTATTAAAATATACAAATAATAAACTTACAATTGCTGTTAAAATATAAATATAGAAGTACATATCCTTTCCCGCTTTTTATAATTTATAGCTTGTAGTTTATTACATTTGATGTTAAAATGAATAGAAACAAATAAAATTGTAGTAAATGAATAATGACACTTTATATTTAATCCAAGTTGATGAAAACATATTTGTTTTTCTGGGAGGGTCAATTTGACCCGCACCACACTAATTACGTGACAATATTCCACCACCCTGCTTGAGGGTTAAATTAGTTGTAATAATTAGACCAAATGTATTTATATGTAGACGTAATACTCGCGTGACGATCGATCTCAAAAGAATCTAATCTTTTATTTCAATTCATCATAAAAATAAGATCAAGTGTTGAATTAAAAGGGAATCAGATTAAAACTTTAGTTAAGATGCAAGAAAATTAACTTAATTTTCCAGCTGTTAAGATCACCACGTATAACCATTAACCTGGTTCGATTGTGGATCACGTCGATACGGAAAGAAGCAAATGTGATCTACGCAGAAGCAGATATGACGCAGAAAATGTTGAATTCACTGCGGAAGTCAGTGAAAGTTCAATGGCCCTCTTCATTGAGTCTTCCTTTCCTGTTTGTTTATAAGTACGTAGAATAGTAATTTCCCAAGAAATGCAATAGAATTTTTTTATTTCAATACAGCCCTTGCTCAACGTCAGGTTCGTTAAAATGTTTCTCTTCAGAAGTAATGGCTGAATGTCAAGTTCGATAGTTTGATAAATATCATACATGGAAAAGAGACAGAAAATTGTTCATCAAGAAAACGATAGTAGGGCATCTCTTCAGCATACGTCGGGCGTTTCATTTGAAACCATAAATGGAGCCGTCACAGGTGGTGCGGCATCGCGTAAAATGAATAAAATCTAACCTGGCTTTTTCTAGCCCGTGTTCGTTCGTTATCGCTCACTCGACATACTATCAGTGATTTTTGTAGCAAAACATCAATGGTGAATGGAAATAAATACCGGTATGTCACTTCTGACGATTCTGATTCAATTCCCAAATTCATCCACCGAATAATAGGTTTCGCCTAGCAGAAACAGATACGTACATATTTTTTCCTTAAATTAATAAGTTTTCTTAAAGTTTTTAGATTATCTACTATCTTTATATTTTAGATTATATATAGATATTAATATTTATATTCCAAGAGGGACACGGAGACAAATGAATGAATTCGCGCACAAGCAAAGGTAGAGGAAGTAATCAAGACTGCGAAGAAGATGAAGTGGAGATGGACCGGTCACATAGCTAGACGAACAGATGGAAGGCGGACGACAAATGTACTACATTGGATTTCTAGAGAAAAGAAACGACAGAGACGACGTCCAAATCCAAGATGGGTAGATGAAATCAAGCGTTTTTCAGGACCTACATGGATGAGGATAGCAGCCGACCGAGATACGTGGAAAGAAAAGGGAGAGGTCTTCATCCAGCAGTGGATAGAAAACGGCTGAATATGATATATATATATATATATATAACGAATTAAAAGATTATTGAAGGAAAGAAACACAGTCGAAGATAGCGTCTATCTATAAGCAAGGAACTGGAGGAAGAACGTTTTTGAAATAATAGGATACATACGACTTCCGCTCTTTACAATACGGTACGTGTTGTACTATTAAAAGGTGCATAATATGTCGCCTTTTCCTTTTGAATACATTATTATAATTAAATCAAAATTATATTAACTATATTTAAAATGCCCTGAAAATTCAGACTATCATTCATGCCAAACAAAAATAACCCTTAATTTACACCTAGCCAATATAAGACTTCAACACGGTATCAAACAGACTTTTAAAACTTCCAGCAAGAAAATGAAAGAAAGAAGACAATAAATCTTGTTAAAGAGAGAAAGTAACAAACCAATTGAACCTAATGTGACGAATTCTAACCCAGTGGTGTGTTTCAGCCCTGGCTGGCGTCTGGAAGCAATTTTAAAAAAAATTGAATTGTAAATTAGGTTGCCAACATTGACACCTAGAATGCTTAGGAACGGGGACACACACAATGTATTTCTATATTGGATCGAATAATGTTAATGCTAAGTTTGGTCCGGATACGTAACGGTATGGAAGCAGTTTAAAAATTGAGTTTTAAAACAGGCTAGCAACACTGACAGCTGGGGGTGTTTGGGGAAGATGACACCCACAGAATGCTTGTATTATGTCGAATAATGTTTATGCCAAGTTTGATCATGGTACGTCAAACGGTTTGAAAGGAAATGGAATATTTAAAATACTTTAGCAACATTGACGACTGGGGTGCTTGAGGACGCGCACATCATAGTGTTTATCAATTGTGTCGAATATATTTTATACTAATTTTGGAGCGGATTCGTACAAAGGCATGGAAGCATATTGAATTTTTAAAATAGATTGGTAACGTTGACAGTTCCGGTAACCCAGACTTATCTGCCACCTGTCCCAGCACCTAATGCATTATGTACTCAAGATGAAACCAAAACTTACTCAACATCAGAATATAGTGAATAATGAACGGCGAATGAAAGTCTGTTTGGAAATCAGGGTGGCCATCTCAAGGACATTGTTTTTCACATGTCAAATAGCTGCTATATTAAACTCCATGAATTTTTCTCTTTCGCTAGTATTTTTTGTCCTTGACCAAAACTCCAAAAGTAAAGTTGAATTCGTATTTTAAAAGCCGTCAGTTGTTTATGGCCATACCTGTATATACAGGATGCAGTCTCTGTCAATCAGTCAAGTTCATTCTCAAAAGGAAAATAAACAGAATAAAACTATTATGTCAACATCGGTATGAGATGGAGTGGGGAATTTGATTTTTTTTATGGGCTATGGAGTGGGCAGAGGGGAGGGGATAAGGAGTCTGGAGGCATCGGTCGCATGGACTCACTGAGATTTTCCTTCAATCCTGAGCATCTCATACGGACGACACCAGCTGGTAACAAACAAAATCATCTTGACAACCAATATACGAGAAACAGGTGCAGTGGGTCTTTTGCTCATGCGCAGATATCAGAACGCGTACTTCAACAAAGGAAAGGGTAAAAGCGGAAAAACGAAGCCGCCTGAAGAGTGACGCAAGGGGTACTGGTGTGGCTGCCGTCGGCCAATAACGTGCGTTCTGGAGCTGTCATAGAGTCATTTACTCACACTCAGTCCGCAGTCGGGTCTAGGAATCTGCATACGCGCCGCGCTGCCAGGTTGTTGAATTGAGAGCGACGACAGCGTGTGCATGTGCTCAAGAAAGATTTTCAGCCTTTTTAGTTAATTTAAAAATAAAGGGACAAAATCGTCCAAGTTCTTTTACATTTTACTAGTAAACCAAGTTTTCAGTTTGTTTCTGAAAAAAAAAAAAAATAATCGCAAAGATGATGAAGGCGAAAAGTTCTAGTTTTTACCTGAGTAATCTGTCTTTGGCAAGTGAGTTAGACAAGGCTCGGGATTTTGTAAAAGGATCGATCAAAGCCCTAAACATTGGGGGTTCCCAGCAAATAACACCAGAGAGTGAACAACCAATATTGGGTTCGGAAGACTCCTCATCAACTAAATCAATCCAGGTAAGACTAATATTTTTAATTTTTTGACGTTAATTTGTAGTTTTATGGCGTCTTCTAAAAACTATTTATTGTGGTAAGGGCCTAGTCTACTGTAGAGAGATTTTAATAAACAGATTTGCATAAGACAGAACTTTTATAGTTAAAAGAATAAAACTATTTTTTTGCCAGAACTAAAACCTAACACAATTTTGCTTGTAGTTAAAACTTTACCTCAGTGGTTTTCACGAAATCTTGCAAAATTTCTCCTCTGTGACAAGATCTTCAGATCTAAGCTAGTGTTTGGCAGCATGCGGACGTTTAGTAGAACATTAAAGAAAAATAGCAAAATTTATTTTAGCATATCTATCTCTGAAACTTCTGTTCATCATTCTTGAACTGGAAAATATCTTGACTGACTGAGTAATAATAATAATCGCAGCTACTTGCGAAGCGTCAGCTGGTGGCTGGATCATTGACCTGTTCTGTAGAGCTTGAGCAGTTGACAGCAAGTAGCCATGATTTTCAATGTTTTCACGTTGCGCATATGTGGGAGACCATTTGTGCTGCTTTGAAAATAAGAACAAACGATTCTTTTAATTTTCTAATTTGTATCCACATACATTTTGAGCTTCGTCTTCGGTTAGTTTGTCCTCAGCAAAAGAAACTCTCCAGTACGTCCTACATTCTTTCTGTGACAGTCGACATATTGAAACGCGAAAATCACTAAACTTCAGAAAATATATATTTTAGTTAAGAGATTATTAACATGAATATATTAATGAATCGTTAAGATAACGCAATTTTGACCAATAGTGAGTGATTGATTTACGTTTGAATTGTATCAGAAAAATATGTTGTTTTTCTTATGTGCCCCAAAAATATGAAATTTGAGGACGCCATATTTGCGCCCTACAAAATGTTCGACATATTTTAGACATATCTTCCACAATTTTAATGATTAAATAGAGATCTAGCTAGTGTACGAAAAAGTGGTACGAACTGTTTGATCGGAATCAGGAAGAAAACTGGAATAATAAATACACTCGTCCTAACAACACTTGACTTGGATTACGAAATATGTCAAGAGGTCATTACTTCTTGCTTTCGAGAACTCTCCTGAAAGGGCGACGAGTTATAGTAACTTGGTCACGAACTTCAATTAATCCACTCTTTACTCAGTAAAATTATCCTACAGAACAAAACCCATCCCTTTATGAACTTAACCTACAAATACTTTGGTCGAGTAGACAAAATTTAATTCCCAACCATACACTGAAAGTATCGAAATGAGTGGATAAATTACAGAAATAAACAAATAAAATATAGCCTACTTTAAGAAAATAAGAAATGCTTAATACTATTTTAATGCACATCATAGTAATGTTGCGGTTATAACAAGAGTGAACTGAAGTGAAAAATCCTCCAACAGATTTTGTCAACATTGCACAATGACGTATAGGCCTACAAAGTTTTATTTCCTCTTAGGACGGATATTTCGATCTAAGTGCGTTATTAACCTTATGCAATTGGAAAACTGCGTATATATATAAATGTGAAACAGTACATAATGATACAGAATTAATACCATATTTTGTTGTTCCTGACGTTTAAACATTACTGAAAATTATACTGATCTAAACGCGAAACGGAAGAATTTGGCCGCGTTCAGTTTTAATGCAAGAATATAGGCCTAAATGATTAAAAAAAATAAGAAGAATTTGAATTTATTTATGGACTTTAGGCCCCTATGACTAGCCGGTATAGGTTATTGGAAAGGATACGAGGAAAAACGCCTGAAGGAGGAAAATGGAACCCTCGTCCGAAATGTGGACTTGTAGGAGAATGAAAAAATCAGCGTGATACAGAAGATGCATATTTTGGCGAAAAACGAACAATGCTGGAGACAACTAAAAAAAAAAAGAAGAGAAATTGTTTGGACATTGGCAGCCCAGAGATTGAAATATTTAAGATAGAATTGAAGGTTTGGATGAGGGAGGAAGGAAGAGGACAACAGCAAGTCCAGCTCCTTGACAATATCAAGAAAAATAAATTATACGGTAGACAAAAAGAAAAGCATAGATCGGGATGTTTCGAGAAGACATAAAGGACCTAACCTTTCGGAAAAGCACTAGTGATCATAATGATGACTATAGGTCTGGTTTAGTGAACATAATGTTTATTTACTATTGGTCTCCTTACCATCAGCGACCGAGTGTCATGACAGGTTTTTCCTCAGTCACAAGAGGCAAATTCCGGGATCGTACCTTCAACTTACGCTTTGGGCCGACTGTTTCTCACATCCTTTCCCCCTACTCCGTTCTGGCCTGAGATGTAGATGCCTAAAGACCATAAATAAATTCAAACCAACCAAATATTCTCGCAAAACCAAGTTTTATATTTATACTGGGAGTACGAATATAAATATACACCTTTGTGGGCTGTTATGCATATTAAACATGGAAGATAAAAATTGTAATTCATTTACTGAGAGATTTGTTACAAAACTGTAAATTAGATGAAGAAATCTCAATAATACAGTTAACATTTGAAAGCTAGCACGAAAGATAGAAATATATGAATTGATTACATGTTAAAGAATTATTATGATTGGTTGAAAGTGTTGTTGGGATTGATTGGGAATGATAGATTCGTCCTGCATAACAAAATAAATAAATCGCTGGAAGCTTTTGTACGCTTGCTTAGGCTGTGTTGCACAAAACACTTTAATTCTGGGTTAACTTGATTCACGATTAAATCTACAAGTCATAGATAAAATATTATAAATAATAACCCATCTTTTTCATATTTTTCGCCACCTGGTGTCAGTCCACCCGAACTAGAAATGGAATAAAGCTAATATGCAATGATTGTTTTTGCATTCGGTTTAAAAACCAAAGAAAAAAAAAGCAGGACTGAGATTTCTGTATCGGATACTTCACTTTATTAGCCCGCAATAGACTGAAAATGTAGATATTGCGCATGGCTTACTAACATTACTTCATTCCTAGTTCGATTGGACTAACACCAGATGGCATGGAAGGAAAGGAAATAATGGGAATTCGCTACATTAGATGATGGCAAGGCAGACTAGACAAGGTACAAAATTTTCCGAAATTGAGTTGTGTGTACGAAGTTGACAAAGTAGACCAACTGTCCTATTAATTAAACGGGCACAATTGGATAACGAATATATTACGGGACAAACTGAATCTGTGAATCGTTAATTTAAATCTGTGAATCGGGCTCGACGAACTGCACAAGCGGAAAAATTTGCCTTCACGTCATGTTGCTGCAGATCTCATTCATGAAGCATATTGATTGTTGAAGATGCCGTGCGCTGTTTCGTAGTAACAGTTTTGCGCAGCTGATCAATAAATATTTGCGCACGAGTTTCACCACATGGAAACAGCATGTGTCCAGCCCCGTGCGCCGGAAGGTCTGGTATTGGTGAAAATCGCGGAGAGGAAGGGAGTTGGCGGAGATTTGTGGGTAACAGGTCTTACGTAAAATGATACAGTAATTCGTAGGACCTTAATTTTTTTTATTATAGAAGACAGTAAAACTTCCATAGTAAAAAAAAAAAAAGTTTCATGAATTTTAGTAGCATGAAAGAGGTGGTAAGTTAAGCTGCATGCTCGCAAAATTCAAAATTGAGCTTCTTAAAAATCTTTTTTGAACGCATGTGTTCTCGTTCGAATTGGGTTCACGACGTGGAAGTAAAATGTATTTCTGCCATATGCTGTGTGAAACACCACCTATCACTTATATTATGAGTATGACTTGCACATTTATCTACTCTGTCGGCACTAAAAGAGATAATTAGGTCTCACGGTCAGTGTTACGTCCAGCAAATCTTGATTGGGGGACGGGCAGACGCAATGTTAGGGAGACAGCTAAGCACATAAATGGTACTTGGTTTTAGTCCAGGTGAGATACTTCAAGTGGTTTTGATCCGGGCAGGACTCGATAAAATATCATCGTATGCAAAGAGTAGGGTTTGAAGCAACAGAAAATTTTTAACGAGAAGTCATAGTGAAAGTGAACAGCACATCTGTATACACGTATAGTTTAGCAACTCACCAGTTTGTATGTTTTCATAGTTTTGAAGATACTGGACAACTGACAAGCAATAATGACATTTTGGAAAGAGGCCCCAATAATAGATGTTGAATTTGAATTAAATTTTTAATGCCTTTAGGCAACTTTGGCTCAAGCCAGATGGATGATAATGGGATGATTGGTGGACTGAAGAAAGTGGGAGAAAACGGGAGAACCCCGAGAAAACCCAGGCACAGGGTGTTTGTCCACTACAAAACCCACATGGCACGAGCATGGTTTGAACCTGACGTCCCCAAGCGCCAGAGGATGTGAATGTATATCAAATAAATTATTTGAGATCGTTTAGTTTAGCTGCGAAATTAGAATATCCGTAATTGGTGACGTCATACGCCTACGCAATTACGGGAATTGTAATTTCTTAGCTAAAATAAACAATGTCAAAATTTCAGATAGTTCATTTGATACACATTCACATGTATTATTGGGGACCGCTTTACAAAATTTCATTATTGCTTGTCATTTGTCCAGTATCTTCAAAAATATGAAAACGGACGTTCGCACCATAGATACGAAGACCTCTTAACGCCTTGATTTTATTTGAGTCCAGAGTGCCACATCGCCGTTCAAAAACTGTAAACAGCCAGTGTATTGATGACATCAACATGACAAGATTATGTGAAAGGCATTCCTCAGCCAAGCAATCTTGTGAGCTGCTAACTATATGCACTATTACAAACAGCACTCAGTCTGAATTATTGAATCATTCTTTTTATCATAATTGAATAATAACACGATAAACATTTGAGATTAACCTAAAATGAACTTTGTCAGTCACAATCAGAAATGACAAAGGATTTTCTATTACACGAGAGGGGGTGTAAAATTATCCGTAATGTTGATGTAATTGTTTATTTATTTACACATGGTTTCAGATACAGCAGTACTGCCATTTTACACTGAAACATTAACATTGATAACACATTTACATCCAAAACTCATAAAATTAACATTATTTACAAATAAATCAGCAATAAAAACGTAACACAAAAGGATTTACATATTTCTTCTTAGCTATTTTTTGAAAGGCTTGTTCTGTGCTGAAAATGTATATCTCTGGTGGTAGGCGATTATATTCAGAAACCATTCTGAAGAACATAGAGCGTTTGGCTATTTCTAATCGTGGTGCTGGGTATGTGAATATGTTGCTATTGCGCGTGGAATGGGTAGGAATGCGAAAGTTGAGCTCAGAAAGCAGCAGTTCAGATCGAACTCTACCATTGGATATTGTAAATAAGAGTAACATATCTGCCAGATTTCGTCTTGAAGAGGGTATTCGAATGTTTAAGATATTTAGAATTTCTGTGTTACTTAGGGATCTAGCAGAAGGGACTCTGTATTTAAGATTGGCTAAGAAAAACCTTAAGACAGTATTGAGACGTGTCAAGTGAGTAGAAAAAGTCATATTAAAAATGGGGGAGCAGTATTCCTATTTAGGTAAAATGAAAGCTTTGAAAAAGATACTAAGAGAAGAAAGGCTTTGAGTTTCTGTGAATCTGTATAGGAAATCCAGAAGTTTCATGGCACTGCTAGTTGTAGCTCTGATATGCTCAGCAAATATTAGTTCTCATCAAAAATTACACCCAGATCTTTTTGAGAATTTAATTGCTTAATGGGAATATTGTCGATAAAGTATCTGGATTTTTTTTTTTTGTTCTTTTTCAACTAAATTGTAAGAGTGGAGGACTTTAAAGGATTTAGGGTCTTATTCCAGGTATTACAGAAATCAAGTATTTCAGATATATCCTGTTGAAGAAGGAGGGTGTCATTATTGGTTGTTACTTTCGTAAAGATCTTACAATCATCTGCGAACAAAAGAATATTATTGGAAGGTGAAGATAAGTGAGATGGAAGATCATCAATATATAGAAGAAATAATAGTGGACTAAGAACACTTCTTTGTGGTACACCGGATAGCACAAAAACATATTTGGAAAATGAATCAGGAAGAACTACACGCTGTTCACAATTAGAGAGAGAATCTTTGAGCAAGGAAAGAAACTTCCCATGTATATTAAACCTATTGGATAATTTATAGAGAAGCATATTGATATTTACTTCGTCAAAGGCTTTGGAAAAGTTCAAGTACACGACGTCAAGTTGATAGTTATCTGAAATGTTATGTTGATAACACATAGAACTGACCTTAACATTGTCAATACAGTGGCTCGTCTTGCTTCTTAACACATTGTTTGCATCGTTGACGCCCTCAAAAAAAAAAAAAAAAAATCGGTGAGCACTAAGTCACGCACATGCCGCTTCTTTGGTTGCAGGTGAGTCGGTAGCCCCTTAATGCCTTTTTGAGTAAACCAAACAAGTGATAGTGGGAAGGGGCTAGATCGGAACTATATGGAGGGTGAGACAATACCTCAAACTTAAGATTCTAGAGAGTTGCAACGGTGTGGACAGGGGGATGCGGCGTTGGACCAACACTTCGTACGACCAACAGCCTCTAAAGCATCAAGAACCGGCGTACAACCAACACCCCAGGGCAAAAATCTGTGTTTGTAGAACGCCGTGTTGGTCCAACGCATGTAACCCGTGGACAGCAGTATGCGGTCGGTTATTGTCATATAACTACACAACACCTTTCCCGCAGCTTTTGTTACGAATTGCAAGTTTTAGCCTGTCAACAAACATTTCACTGTAACAGGAGTTGTTTGAAACTCTATCCTTATAATGTTCCTTTTTTTAATTTTTTTTTCTATTTGGGGACCCGCCTTTCACTCCTGTCTCTCTGCATTCTTTGCACAAAATAGGTTGTGTACTTTTCGGGACGTACAGCACAAGCAGTTCACTCTCCCCATTTTGGGACAGGCTGTCCCTAGAGATTCTTGGATTGCGGGAATTCCGGCACTCCAAGAAGCTCCTATGTTCCTTCAGTTTAGATTTCAGGTGTTGCGGGACGGACTTTTGACCAGGCATCCAAGCTTCTTCTGGTCTATAGTTCATGTTTAGAACATTTGCTTGGGGGGGGGGGGGGGTCCCTACCTACCATATTGCAATTTTATTATAAAAAGGTTCCAGTAATGAACCTGGTGAATCCCAAGAAACTGTAAGCATTTAATTTTCCTTTTGTTTTTTCTGCTCTTGGATGTTTCAATTCTATACTCCGCCGTTTACTCTCAGACTCGTAATGGCTCATCCATATTTCGCCTCTGGTGATGACTTTATCCAAGAAAGCGTCGCCTTCGTTATGACAACCATCAAAATGTTTCTGGGAGACGTCCAAACGAATTTATTTATGTAACACTGAGTTGTTGTGGTGGGACCCATCTTACACACATTTTATAATATTCGAATCTGTTGTGGATGAAGTCATGCAGACAGTTTGCGAATGCATCAATAGACTCTCGTCTGTCTAACAGAACTATGTCATGGACACGGTCAATGTTGTTACCACTTGTGGCTGTGGTTGGAATAGATTTTATTTTTGTAATATTGAGCAAATATAGGTCCTATTTACATTAATCAAAGTAACTTTTTAGAGTTGAAACTTTTTATATTTCTCAGGAATGTTACATGATTATTGTCTGTCTTCTGGAGATGGTTGGTTGCAAGTCTGTGGTGTCCCCTTCACCTGAAAGAAACTGCTGACAGTCCAGCCACTTTTTTTTTTATTCTGTACGACTTGTAATCAGTCACAAATTCGAACTACAAATTAATCTATATTAAAGGTTGTATTAAAATATTTGTTTTTGTCATGAGTGTTCGTAGCTTAATTCTGTGAATTGATATAAACAGAAAATATAGGAAAATATTTAACGGCCATTTCCTCAAAACATTTCAATGTATAATCTATGAGTTAGAGATGAAATACATAGATAGCGAAGTTCCATAGTCTCTTGTTCCTGCTACCAGTCTCATGCAACCGAACTAGGAGTGAAATAAATACTAATGACAATACAGAGTGACCCTTAACCGTGTTGGTAGAACATTGGATTCGTTCACAGCGACTGCCCTTCCAGGCAGTTTTCACAGCTTTTTCTCGGTCGCATCAGGCAAATAAATGGTTGTTAATATCCTATGTAAAAAATGGACCTTATTGGTCCTCATTAAATTAAAAGCACCGATATTGTAGAATGTACATGTTCATTTCGTAGTTCTGCTGGACAGACAACAGGTGGCATGTGGCAGGAGAAACAGATTATGGTAGATGGTCAGGAGGCATGAAGTAACGCCACTTGCATGTTTTTAAATGTAATAGACATAGGCTCACACGATGTTCCATGTATCATGTCGCGCTGCAAGACCCAACAGTGTGTGCTGAAAATATTTCATGAAATTAAGAGAAGTTAATTGTTTCATTTATTTGCTTTACAGGCTTTGATCGAGCTCTTCACGCTTCTTCCTAAATACTGGCGTAAGCTGGTAAGAGTTACCACATGCGTGATTTATTGATTCACCCAATGCAATTAGCAATTTTCCCTTCTTTTTTGTAGCCTGGATTTTCCTGGTTTGTTTTTGAGTTGATGTGGATGAAATTGGAAGACCCATCCATTCTTGATAAAAATGTATGTCCCTTTGATACTATTTATCATATATTCTCTCACTTCATAAACAGTTTGCTATGGAAACTTGGCAGTAAACTGACGGTCATGTCGAGAGCAGAGCTGAAACCGAGTCACTTTTGGTGACCCGGCCTGACCTGAACATAGGTGATCTGGACCAAAACTTGGCCCGATTAACCCGGTCTTTGAAATTAACTGGGAATTTTGACGTCGTATTTTAGGCAGATTTCGAAGAAAAATCTACCTATTGAGATCGGTACGATATCTATGTATGTATATATATATATTTGAAAATATTTGAACCAAATTGTAATATGTTGTTTCTAAGCTTAATAGCTCGGCTAAGTTCGTTAATGAGCAAAATCGTCCCAAATGGTTTGTCGGGGGAGGGGGTTGAAATTTTGAAAATATACATTTATATATATATTTACACGCTAGCGGCCATAATTTTGAAGATATTTGAACCAAATTTTAGTATGTTATTTCTAGTCTTAGTAGCTGGGCTAAGTTCGTGCCAAGGGAATGGTCGGGGGAGGGGTTTGAAATTTTGAAAAAATATATATCAGCCCCTATGGAGTTTATAGGGAAACTTTGTCTGCATAAATTATAGTACTCCCAATGAAGTTTACGGTGATACCAACGATTTAGGGGTTGTGGGGGTACGAGTGGGGGTGGGGGTGGAAATTCGAAATTTTTAAAACCACGTCTTGTGGGGTATCGTTGAAAAGCTCTTGATAATTAATTTATAAATCAATAACTAGTTTCTCGATAGCGCTCATATAAGGCGAGATTTGAATTTAAAAAAAATCGAGATCTACCTGAGCCTGTAGGCCTGCCGAGAGGGATTTTTTTTAAATCCTGGTCACCCCTGAAAGAAACACTGTTCAAACGCAAGGGAAAATAATTGAAATCTCTGCTTTGTCCTCCGGGTTACTGGTTCTAAATCAGGTCTGACCAGGTCCAAAACTTGACCCGATAACCCGTTTTAGCTCTGTTCGAGAACCGAGAGCGGGACTTACAGTTAGTTCTCTTCTACGGCAGTGTTAACCCACAGATTGAGACAGCCCTTCTGAAGGTTCAAAGTTTCCCCCTTTCAACCTCGTTTTTCTCTGCATGTACTTTACATTGTAACAGTTATTTGCATTGTAGTGTTATTTACATTCCACTACGGGCGAAGATTTTGGTTGGGGAATCTTTTGCAATCGGACAGTGCAAAAGAGTAATGCAGTTAATACCTTTTTAAAAGATCTTCAGCGACCACAATAGTACCTTTAGGAAAAAGAAAAAGCGTTGGCAATATGAAATAGGTCTCTTCACGTACTTTATTGCAAATACAGTTGAATTAATGGAATTTGTGCTACTTTAGTATCAACAGTGCAACCATTTCAATTGGCCTTCAGACATATACGGCTCAGACCGGAATAGGGTAAGGGGAAAGCTGTAGAAAGGATTCGGCTAGAGCCAGAGTTGAAGGTACCATCACAGTATTTTTGGCTGGAGTGACTAAGATAGGAAGTAACCGATCATGCAGCAAATTTCAATCCTTGGATGTTTCCAACTTCTGTAACATGATGTTACCCCAAGAACGTCTGTTGGCGTGTAGAAGGTTACAGTAAGTATCACATATTTTCGCTAAAGTTCTTCAAGAAGACGGTTCATAAATATTATCCAATTTAGGGATTTGGGTGACATTTCCTTTTCCTACAAAATCTATTACTAAATTTTCCTTTATCGACGGATTCGGCAACATTGCTCTACCGTCTCCTCTCCTTTCCAGCTTCAGTGGCATTTCCTTGATAGCATAGTGGACTATTTGCTAATAATAAGGGACCTTATATTCCCGCTTTGTTCGTATCAAATAATATATCCTAAGCACGTATGCTGCCTTGCATAACAGTTATGCTAATAATAGGTTCCATAACATAAGAAGAAGTCAGAGCTTTATTGAAACAAGTACCAGACCGTAACCAGAGTTTTCAGGTCCCTATCAAAGAACCTTTGGAGCCTTAGCGATTATTAGTAGAATCTTAGCTTTCACTTCTCTTTATTAATCAGTGTATCGAGCTAAGTAAGACTTTCGACTCACAGAATCCTGTCGAGTTTTGTAAATCAGATGAATCATTTTTATACAAATTCTATCGTTGGCAGCATGCCCTTCTTTTTGTATGATGTTTTCGTGGAGGCTGATGTGTTGCAACAGTAAGCTTGGTATAAAAATTGTATATAAAGTACAAAAAGTTATGTAAGCTGTTTGCTCTTGCATAAACTCAAAAGTTCAGATATTAATGGCAGCGCAACATTGCAGCACGTCCCCCCTTTTTTCCTTTGTTATACGTCGTGATGTCGCATATTCGGAGAAAAAGGTTGTATTGCTGGCAAGTTTTTAAATAGATAACTGTGCAAGTTCAGCAAATTGCTATTTAAAAAAGTATCACAGAATCAAACTTTCCTAATATTGTGTTAATTACACATGAAGTCAGCCGAAACCTATTCTTGGAAACTGTATACACCTTGGACTTTAAAGATCACGTACCGAGCGACCATAGCTCAATTACCAGAACGTTCATTTCTTATTCGTTAGGTCCTGGATTCTAATCTAGCGGCTGGCCTTCGTTAAAGCTTTTTCCTCAGTCACACCAGGCTAATGTGATGGTATCTTGAAACTAAGGCGTATGCAGACTTTCTTACGGTTGAACAGGCAGTTATGTTCTAGGTCCGTCACACGTTGGTGATGTCTCCAGCGATCTTTTCCTGGGAGAGGGATGAGTAAGGTAACGGATATGGTCTTAGTTGAGGTGAAACCGAGGAAAACCTGTTAGGATGACCGCCAGCAAGACCTAACCGGCGTGCCTCCCTATATATAATTCTGACCATGCATTAAGAAATTAATTAACAACGTCTATTAACTGGGTTGATCTTGTCCCAGGATAAAATCCAATGTCGAATGTTACTGCGGCAATGAACTTGTAAGTTCCGCAAGCCATAGAGTGCTACCCTTAGTTGTAGGTTGTTGTAGAATACGGCATTTCCATTGTTCTTATTTTAATTATAGAAATTTTGAGTTCAGCTTGAGTTATTTTGTCTTCTGGCAAGACAGTAATTAAAAATAAAGCGGCTGTAGTTCAATTGGTAGAGCGTTGGCTTAGCAATCAGAAGGTCATGGGTTCGATCCCAGCAGCCGCTTATCCTGACAGAAGCTTTTTTCAGTTTCCCCCTTTAGTTACACCAGCCAAATACCGAGATGGGACCTGTAAACTAGGCTCTGGCCGACTACTTTTCAACATCCTCTCCTGACCTGAGCCTGAGATGCCTAAAGGTCATAAATAAATTGAAACGAATCGCTGCAGGTGTATTTATCCTTATCATGCAGCATAAAGAGTTTATTACTTGTGTAGTCTGGACTCTGGAGTGCGAACTGGTTGACTTGTCTTGCTTGAGATTTATTTATATGTGAGCATATAACATGAGACATTTGGCATCACGTACAGTACAGCAGTCATGTGTGTATGAACAAAAGTCTTCCATTGTTCTAGTGTTTGGGGTTCCTGCTGATGGATGACTCACGAAGGAAAAATGTGTTTTAGTTCAAGAGTGCCTTCTTGCAGAATTCGCTTGCTGTTCTACACTGGGTGAAGTTCAGTAGATAAGCGCTACCGCATCGTAGGGGATTCTCTATTGATAAAATGGAGTCCGTGTGTTTAAAAAGGCAGCATTTATTCGCTATACGGGTATTGTGATAACTGCATGGTTCTAAAGATAACATGCAGAGACAAAGTTCTTCCGATAATGAATATTGGTAGAAAAAATATTTAAAAAATTAAACTGTGCTTGCACTTTAACACTTTAAAACTTAAATAAAAACACAGTTTGGACAAGTAGAATAATGTTTATAGTTAAGTTAAACAATGCAGGACATAGTGGCATAGAGAACTACATCCTGCAGTTTTTAATGTGTGTCTAATTTTCTTCTGACTTTGAAAACCCTTCTTTCCTCACCGCTAGATCTCTTTGAGGTCAATAGCTTGTTGATCCAAAGTTGCCAAAAGGCCTTAAAATAAATTCAAAATTCAATAGCTTGGTTCAGCATTTGCTGTTAGCTGAAATATAACAGTACGGACCAATTATAAGCGTTAATTTATCGCGATGTTTAAGAAAATAAACTATAGACGTCTGAGACATCTATCGACGAGGAAAGAAATTTATTCGAAGACAGAAAGAAGTGCGCGGATATTTCTGAATTTACCTTCTCTCTGTGGTAGTAGCGCGAATGTTCTTTTTTTTTCTGCAGAAATGCAACACTGAGCCGATCATAAGAACTTTGGAAAGTTTTAAGCTCTTAACACGATTAAATTTAAGACAAACAGAAGGACGAATTCCAAGAAAATGTAATTTATGAACCGTATAGCCCAGTCAGACAGAAAAGAAAACATAGTTCAACTGAACTGTCCGAATAATAATATACAGTAGTTATATTTTTTTTTTCTTTTAAGAAATTAATCTCAGAGTGAATTGTCAAGAGGAGAACTGGGAGATGTATTAGGTAATTTGTTTGAAATCTTTAAAACAATTAAAAATCCAATCTTATGTGACTGATTTGAAAATTTAACCTCACACGGAAGCATTTGTATACCGTATGTGAGAGCCTTTAATTTTCCTGTATATGAAATCAGTATAAAAAACCCTTCGGGGTAAAGAGAAGAGTGACGCAAGAATTCTACTCACAAAAGAAGTGATATCCATTTCGCGAGTGATTTTTTTGTGTGTCACTATGACGCAAGGGAAGATACAAAATCTCTTAATTTTATTACAAATGAAACACTTCCGCCATAGTGACACAAAGAAATGACTCGCAAAACGGATATAACTTTTTTCTGTGAGTAGAATTTTTGCGTCACTCTTCTCTTTACCCCGAAGGGTTTTTTTATACTGATATCACTTATTTTGTAAGACAGGCTATTTTTTTTTAGTCTTCACACAAAATGTCGATTTTGGATCATGGTAGGCTCCGTATCTCGAAAACGGTAAGTCCTTGGACCCGCAATTGACCCCTCCCCCCTCCTCGGTACCGTCCATTTGGAGCTAAAAGAAAAAGACAGAGAGAATGACAGACACACTTTTCTACCATTTGTGAAAATCCTCTGATTCAGCTAAAAGAAGTCGTAACTTTTGAACCCCTTCACCGATTTTATCGTGTGATAGACCGTTTGAAAGGTATTGAAGTGTAGATTAAGATTCCACAAGTTGTGGTCAGTGCTATCATCAGAAATGTGAAATTTTGATATATTTTCTTTTCGCACCGCCCTAGGGGTCCCAGGGAGGTCCCACCGACCCATTTTTGCTGTGTCTTAGTATCCCAAAGAGCTTTCAAATGCAAGTTCAAGCATCAAAATTGGACTTATAATTCGCTAGATCCGAAACTAGCTGTGTACATTGGAGTGCCGATAACAGACTCATTTGTCAGTGTCACTCGAAGAACTACCGTTCTTCATGATTATGTAAAAACAAAATTAAATTAAAATAAAGTAACATAAACAAAGGTAATTCAGGTACCACTCACACTGAAAGTAATATATATATATATACGGCTATATGTATTACTCGTAGTAGTTTGTGGATTTCTAGGGGGTTTCCTAAGTCATACTGGGCGAATGCCGGGATGATACCTATTAACTACGTCCTGCCTTGCCGCCTGACTTCCAGTATCTTCTCCCCACCCTATCGCGGCCTGAGCTAAGAAAACGGGATAGGAGGACCGTCGTCTTAGTTTGAGATACTATTCCGGTATTTGTATGACATTATTGAGTGTAAGATACTTTAGTGAGGAAGGCCAGTTATGCCATCCAAACTAGTTCACACCACGAATTCGAGGACTCGTAAGACTTCAGAACATTATCACTGAATGGTTTAGTTTCTTTTAAGTAGGTCAAAAAGTTTTCAGTTAAGAATATTAATGCGTGGTTAAATCCAAGATTAATAACAGTTAACCTACTATTAAGTAATATTTCGATAAGATAAAGTTAATTGTATGTGCGGTAACAATACTATAGCTTCCGCCCGTCCTGATAAGAGGGAGCCCATATTTTCGTCACGACTAAACAAACTTAACTGTTTAGTGATAGCCTTATACCAGGCAAATGTCGAGAAGGTACTTACAAAGTAGGTCCTGGCCGACTACCTTCCAGCATTCTCTTCCCAATCATATCCCTATCAAAGATGCTTAAAAGCCTTAAAATAAATTCAAATGAAGTCACCGATAGCTAACCTATTTCGAGTTTTTCTTTGATCTAGCATTTTTAAAGAATAAATCTGTTAAATTAAAACAAATTATGTATCAATAATCTATACTATTGTATTATGTTCTTTAAGTCATAAGATACAGAATGGCTTGTTTTGTATACAGTCATATTTATAAAAAATGGCCGTTAGATTATCAGTATATTAACACCATTGCAAGCACAAAATATGTAACGTTAATTACAAATACATGCCGAATATTTGTTCATTATCGCCATATTGAGAAACATGGGCTTAGAATCGCTGAATCTGAGTAACATCCAGATGCAAATGCTTGAGGTTTCCCAGTCTCAGTTGAACGGAACTGTCATTAACGAGCTGAACCGAGTCTAAAGTTTTTGGAAAGTGTACCCATGGGCTTTGAATCAACTACGCGCACAGGAAGCGAACGTACTAAATTCTCCGTCAGTAGCGATTCACGGGTCTTTCCAACCTCAACGTGGAGCGAAGTAGTTTTGTAGTTGAATGGCACACAAAAACTATACGCAGCTTGATCCCAGTGAACTCTCGTGCATCAGCAAAACAAACTGTTTCTGGAGTAAAGTGAATGAACTGGTTAAAAGCAGATTAGAAGTAAGTTGCCAGAAATCGTAAAAATGACGAAGACAATCTAGATTTAGAACGCCCTTTGCTCTCTTGAACATAAATAAGAAGTCTCCTTGCGGAATTCGAGATTAACTGTTCATATAGTCCCATTAACTCGAATGAAGAATGGCGAGATTCGAGGAACTGCGTCCACTTCTTGAGTTTCCTAAGAAAAATTATGGTGTGAAACCTCAACTGCGGGTAAGTAGCTGGTTAGTTAATTTTTATTATGTATTAATCAATGCACATTACCAGGGATTTCGCACAGATTTTGGAAATAAATAAGTGTTAACGGAAGGTTGACTGTACGAACCCAATATAAACCTTTCGGATGTATTTCCAATTGAGGGGAAGTACCCGACAAAATTTCTGTGAGAGTAGTCATTGCGAGCGGTGCTGGGTTCGATTCTTGGCGGAGGTGAAGACAGTTGGGCAGTTAGGATAATTTACAAAATTAGGTAAAGTTGAGTTGCTTAGTGTTTATTCTAAATATGTTTTATTATCCTTCTGTTGTCGTTTCAACGAAAAGGATACATATTTCAGATGAAAATTCAGTTGAAACAATTCGAAATATTACTTTATTACTCGAAGCGTTGGACCAATTATGTATTGTACTTGTAAGCATGGGATGAACATTTTCAAGGCTTGCAAGTGTCAATTAACGTCGATACACTAGTCGTGATAAATCCTCTTTAACACAGGGGAATAAGAAACAACACGGTAAGAAAATTAACGATAACGTTAGTTGCTTACGACATGCCTTTGTTTTTAGTAGAGGTCTCAGCTGTTAATTAATCTAACTAGTAAGCATTTTTTCTATTGTTTATATATTATTATTAAAGCTAAAGCTAACCCCTGTGTGATACGCACGTGCCGTGAACGGGGCATGGTGTGAGTGGAGGCAGCGTTCCACATATATTCGACCTACGGTACAAAGTGAGGTGGAGTCCCACGCTCGACAGCCTTTACCTTCTCAGGGTTCTCGGTAGTACCAAGGACACTCTAGTACTCAGTTTGATAGGAGGCTGAGTGCACTTCAGAGCGCCAGGCATGGCAACACTGCGAGAAAATTTTCCAGCGTCCTGGCCGGGATTTGAACCCGAGTCATCCGATTCGTAGTCAGACGCGCTACCGCCTGAGTTACGGCGACTTATTTTTAATTTTATATTATTATAAAGCTATCTGGGTTTTTGTTTACTATCAAAATAAGTGGCTTAGCGGAAGAATTTGTCTCATATTCATTTTAAAGTGTAAAAAATCCTGGCGCCAAACATCATGGCAGAGTTTTCACATGTTGCAGCATGCGAATGCAGGGATGGTACCCTCAAGATGGAGTGAAGGGCATACATGAATTTTTCACGTCTTCTATACTCAACTTCCTTCAGAGTTGGATTAAGGAGAATCTATAATTCCTTCCTTGTCCTTTTCAGAAAATTCACTCTCGAAAAATCTTGTCGCCCCAAAAGTTAGATATTTCAGAGTTACTTCCATGTAAAAAAAAATTCGTTTCAACCAAGGTCGATATAACTCGATATCTTATAAACAGGATGGAATTTGCCGGGGGAGGGATAAAAAGGTAATTTCCCCTCTGCATCGTTATGGCTCGGGAAAGTTATTCCAGAAGAAAATTATGTTTAAAGAAACCAAAGAAAATTTTATTATGTTTATTTTTATTAATTATGATTAAATGTGCTACAGTAGATTCCTTAGAGGTGGCTCAATGGTAGAGTGCTTACCTATGATGCTTGGGGTCGTAGGTTCGATCCCAGCTTATGCCTTGTGGGCTTTGTGGTGGCGCGTGGGTTGTTCCGTTTCGTCTCACTTTGTTCATTCCACCAATTCATCCCATCATCATCTATTCGTCCAAAGTTGCCTAAAGGCCTTAAAATAAATTCAAAAGCAGACTCATTAGAACACTGGTTTCTCCACGCATGCGGTACATTCACGCGACTTTTTAGGCCGTGAGGAAAATCTTCGTGGGTTGTTTACAATTTTATTTGTTTCAGTTTCATAAAATTTTATAAGAAATTTGCTGATGAAACCGATTTTGTATTCTACACTTAATATAAGTTATGTTTTATACTAGCTGATTTGCCCGCCCGTTGATGCGGGGTGAATAAAATACGCCGGCAACAGTCATCTGTACCGTCACCAATGCTTGCTTCCCCGTGGCGGGCTGCGCCCCCAACTTGGGGAGTTTTGGGGGCTGTGCCCCCAAGGTTCAGTTCTTCCCCAGTACCTATCGGGCGCTGCTCCTCATAGGGGAGTTTTGCCCCATTTATTGTAACCTACTCGTGATGGTACACCTGCATACCAAATTTCGTTTCTCTAGTTTTAGTGGTTTGGAAAATGCGTTTTGGGGAGGCCATTTTGGATTAAGATGGCGACTTTTTTTTTTACGTTTTCTTATCGTGATTTACTCGTGAAAATGTTTTTTGGGCGTCCATTTTGAATCCAAGATGGTGACTTTTTCAAAACGTTGTAATATTT
>JAGDQP010030238.1:0-21954 GCA_022664845.1 Lepisma saccharinum | reverse complement strand
GTTTCGCGCTTGTTCCTGTCGCTCTAATTCCGTTTCGCGCTTGTTCCTGTCGCTCTAATTCCGTTTCGCGCCACTTCCTGTCGCTCTAATTCCGTTTCGCGCTTGTTCCTGTCGCTCTAATTCCGTTTCGCGCTTGTTCCTGTCGCTCTAGTTCCGTTTCGCGCTTGTTCCTGTCGCTCTAGTTCCGTTTCGCGCTTATTCCGTTCGCGTTAGTTCCGTTTCGCGCTTGTTCCTGTCGCTCTAATTCCGTTTCGCGCTTGTTCCTGTCGCTCTTGTTCCGTTTCGCGCTTGTTCCTGTCGCTCCAATTCCGTTTCGCGCTTGTTCCTGTCGCTCTAATTCCGTTTCGCGCTTATTCCGTTCGCTCTACTTCCTTTCGCGCTTGTTCCGTTCGCGTTACTTCCGTTTCGCGCTTGTTCCTTTCGCGCTACTTCCTTTCGCGCTTATTCCGTTTCGCGCTTATTCCGGCGACCCCTCTGGGAGAGTAGGAACATTCACTGCTTTGCACTCAAAGGGAGGTTCTGGGATCGATCACAGCAGTCGACCATCCTGACAGTTAATTTGTCACACGAGGCAAATGCTGGGATGGTACCTACGAAATGGGCCCTGGCCGTCTACCTTCCAACATCCTCTCCCCTATTGTATCCCGGCCTGAGCTTAAAATACCTAAAGACTATAAAATAAATTTAAAAATTCGAATGGTCCTGGTTCGATTCCCGGTGAAGACATACGTAGTTCGGACCCATGTTAAATTGTAGGTCCCCTCCTTAGGATGTCATCTTCATCCGGTGGAAGGCAGTGGTAAGCCACCATCCGTTCACCCTGGCCAGCGACCTTCGGGTCAGAACCAGACCAGCCTTCGGGCAGAACACTCATCTTCATCATCATCCTGAACAAACGATTTCGTGTAAAACTTTATCACCAATATTACGCGTGGAACCTGGTACCCGGTTTCAGAAACTTCCGGGTATTGGCATTCCTAGTTTCCACCGCCTATAAATGAAGTCAAAATCAGTTATTTTATATAGTCTTTGTTGCTTGTGTTTTAAAACTGAAGCCGAAAGGTGGTGTATACATATTTTATGGAGTGTTTCTTTTGGAAATTGTGTTTTAAAACTTTTATTTAAAATATGATGTTATGTATAATTATATTGATCTGGAAACTTGTTTTTTTTAAAGAAAGAGAGAGAGAGAGAGGGAGAGAGTGAAAACTTCAGTTGAAATGTGATGTGTATATTTGGAGTATTTCGCATGATCGAACTTCTCTACTTTTTTTTTAACTCGCTTCCTCCCACTTATCTGTATATCATCTGGGAATTCAACGCAGCCTACGTTATAACCTCAACACATGGAGTCTTCTGTGTCTTTAATTTCAAATAAATATAAACTTTTAAAATGATGTTGTTTTTCCGTAAACATTTACCGCATTAATTTGTTCCGTGGTCATTATAAACTTATCATGCATCCTTCGGCATGCAGACGACTACTCACTCAGCAAGCTTCGGTAATTTTCGCGAAGTGGGCGGAGCGGTGCCCTAGTTTGCGTCGCTGGCTAACGCCAAGTCGTAACTAGGGGTGAGCAGACGGGGCATATGCCCTGGGCGCAGGATTCAGGGGGCGCTAAACAGCAAGTATTTTTTTACTATAGATATTCAGCTCAGAGACCAAAATCAATATAAGAGGAGCTAAATGCATAATGCGTGAAGTGAATGCGTTATTGTAGGACGCACAGAAATACGTGGAAGCAATATTAACATAGTTACTCGAAACCAGATGTTTACTTCGGAGCTCATCAAATTTTTGTCTCTGAGATCACGTTTTACTTCCAGTTTCATATCAGGAGCCACCATTCGTACTTTCTACGCGAGCTTGGATTTGCACAGTAAAAACCTTCTGTTGGAAGAAAAGGATTTTAGAGTTGAGGCAAGGATGTAGATAGCTGGTCCACCACACACACAGTAGTAACTTCAGATTAGGTATAGTTTCTGGTGGTTTTCGTGTTAATACTTAAGCACAGGGGCTGCATAGAGAACACCTCGAACTGTGGCCGCCCTTTGTACTAACTGTTCAAAGATCTTAACTTACGCATACTTACTAATTGAAGCATTCCACTGAAGAACGCTGTATGGCACATTTCTGTGATTTCGAGAAAAACGCATTTTTCCGCTCAGAGCCAACATGCTTTCTTACGGAGAGAGACAAGTTTGCTAGCATGCGACAGCCACATTTTAAGCAATGGAGCAACGATTCTTTCAGTATATGTCACTCAACTTCCATACAACATGGACAACTACTAACTCAAAATATTCGAAAATGTGCCATACATACAGCGTTGTTCGGTGGAGTGCTTAGATTATTTTCTGAAAAGCTTTTGAACGGTGTTGATAACTGATCCACTATACTCGTAACTGATTTTAAGTAAAGTTAGGTTAGTTTGCTTTAGAAATGGTAAAATAAACTTCCAAGTTGTGATGATATATCAACAAGATAAAGGCTGAATACTCACCGCAATAGAAATGTAACCAATGACACTTTCGGTGATCTCACATCACCAACTTCAGTTGTGAACAATTTAAAAAGGCTGCACTGGTTATGGAATAAAAGTGCATAGGATGAAGGAATAAAAATCACGACGAGTATTTCACAACACTTCAGATCACTGCAATAAAACAACAAAATTTCTATTACGGTGAGTATTCAGCTTTCATCTGGTTGACTTGATATATCATCACCGCCCGCTCTAACTTGGAAGAGGTTCATTTGTAATTGTTTTAGTGAAGTGACGTGAAGTGTTGTGAAATACTCTCCGTGACTTTTATTCCTTCATCCTAGCCATTTTCATTCCATAACCAGTGCAGCCTTTTTGAAATGTTCACAACAATAAATTGTGATGTGAGATCACCGAAAATGCTATTCTTTACATTTCTATGGCGATGAGTATTCAGCTTTTATCTGGTTGATTCCGTAAAATAAATTTATTTATAATATGAGATATTAAGAATATAAAAGAGATATTAATATCTTATTAAAGCATTTGTGCTTTACAAAATAATATAATGCATGGACCGGTTATCTGTACTCTTCAACGACGTCTTTAGATCTTTTAACATTCACTGAAGAACTTCTTCATACAACCTGTGTACTTATTAGACCCTACGAGTGTTCTTCTTTACTTATATTTTTAGTTTAAGACTTGCCACAAAAACAATGTTCTACCATTTCAGCTAAGCCACTTGGTAAAGTGTCATTAGTGTAAAATAATATACCAAACATTCTACCCTGAGATTATTTGCCAATGAAGTATCTGAGAATTATTTTTGTATTTTATCTTGTACGAGAAAAGGTTAAGAAAAGGTTACCAGCCGAGGTTAGGAATGATTACAAATGAACGTGGAGATCTTCAGGCTGATCCGACTAAAATTGTCGATGTGTGGAAAAGTAATTTCGACAAACTTCTTAATGTGCACAGCGGGGAACAAACAGAGGAATTTGAAATCCATACCGCAGAACCGTGGATTCCCGAATCTAGCGAGATCGAGATCGAAATGTCGCTAAAGAGATTGAAAAAAATTTCAAATCACCAGGAATAGACAATATTCGAGCCAAATTAATTAAAGCGGGAGGAACGGCATTAATCAAGGAACTACATAAATTGATAAGTGCTATATGAAGAAAGGAGGAGCTTCCAAAGGGATGGAAAACCTCAATAATAGTTCCGATTTACAAAAAAGGAGATAAATCGGACTTAATAATTCCCGCGGAATCTCGTTACTTCCAACCTGTTACAAGGTATTAAGTAATATTCTGTTAACACGCCTAAGTGTATACGTATATGAAATAATTGGAGATCACCAATGTGGATTTAGAAGAAATAGATCCACGTTGGACCTGATTTTCGCCTTGTGACAAATTTTGGAGAAGAAATGGGAATACAATGGGACGGTTCATCAGCTATTTATCGATTTTAAGAAAGCATATGATTCTATCAAAAGGGAAAAGTTATACAGTATCCTGATACGATTTGGAATTCCGAAAAAATTGGTGCAACTAGTGAAGATGTGTCTCAGCGACCCCATAAGCAGAGTAAGGATAGGTAATAATATGTCAGATAGTTTCAAGATTCGCAACGGATTGAAACAAGGCGATGCCTTGTCACCACTACTGTTTAACTTTTCGTTGAAATATGCGATTTTAAAAATTAAAAGGGACTATCATTGAATGGTTTGAATCAACTGTTTGTATACGCGGATGGTGTAGATTTAATAGGGTATGATATAGATGCACTAGAAAGCAACACCGATGCCTTAGTAGAAGCGTGCGATGACATAGGTCTACAGGTAAACATAAATAAAACAAAATACATGACAACAAGCCGAAACACAGGGAATGAAGGAAATAAAAACATAAGAATTAGGGATGAGGTCATAGAGAAAGTAAACAAATTTAAATACTTGGGAGCATACGCAACAAGCAGAAATGAGCTCACGTAAGAAATAAATCGTCGCTTAGTATCGGGGAACGCATGTTTCTATACAGTCCAA
Source organism: Lepisma saccharinum (assembly GCA_022664845.1). Lineage (NCBI taxonomy): Eukaryota > Metazoa > Arthropoda > Insecta > Zygentoma > Lepismatidae > Lepisma > Lepisma saccharinum. The sequence continues at coordinate 17,415 of JAGDQP010030238.1, read as the reverse complement.
AAATTTCTAACATCGCGATTAATATCAAGGAAATTGAAATTAAAAATGTACAGAACGGTTATTCTGCCGGTAATACTTTACGGTTGCGAAAGTTGGAGTACGACCCTAGCAAATGAACATAAATTACGTGTGTTTGAAAATAAGACTTTGAGAAAGATACACAGGCCGAAACGCGACGGGATGACTGGAGAGTGGAGCAGACTGCATAATGAAGAACTCCACGGACTGTACGATTCACCAGATGTAAAAATAATGAAATCGCGACGACTAAGGTGGGCAGGCCATGTAGCTCGGATGGGGAAAAAACGAAGATTATATTCTATCCTGGCTGGGAGTCCGGATGGAAAGAGGCGATTGGGAAGACCGAGACGTCATTGGGAGGACAATATTAGAAGAGATCTTCGAGAAGTAGGTGTTCGTGATGAAAACTGACTTGATATTGCCCAGGATAGAATCCAATGGCGAACGTTTGTTACTGCGACGATGAACTTGTAAGTTCCATAAGCCATATAGTTAGTTAGTCATCTTGTACGAAAAATGAAATTACTTTAAATTAATATATTTACCTTTCAAACCAAGCATTTAGAATCTAAGTTGAAGAACAAAATGGGAATAGTAGAATTAGTGTACTGGCGATATCAAGTGTTGTGGGAGAGAAATTTGGTTTGGTTAGTCGTTGAGGAATGGGGGCGCCAAAGCGAGATCTTGCCCTTGCGGAAAATAGCCTAGTTACGTCCCTGAATAAAGCCCTGCTTGAAAGTAAAATAGTCTCATTAAAATTAATTTGTGTCTGCGACGACACTCGTACTTTCGACAAAATAGTCCGTACCACTATAAACATGAACTCTCTCATCTCAATTTTGCAGAAATCACCAGAGATAAATATGTGCTAGTATAGATTTACAGAAATAGGGTAGATTGAGTTTATTTCGATCAGGGGGGAAGGGGACAGGTGAATACGATCATGTTTTGCGATATTATTTCAGTTTTCACCCAATCAACTGAAGGGGGAAAATCTAACCAGTAGCGATTCGTGTTTTACTAAAGTGTAGGAACTGTGCAAGTCTTTCAAATCTACGATATCCTGATCTCCTCTTGCTAGATGGTAGTTCATTGGTTCCTTCGACTCAATGTTGCCATCTCACATTTAACTAAATTCTCTACATACATTTGTCATACCTTAACTACCATTGTCACGAGAAAACTTCATTTGTATATACTTTTCTTTATTTCACAATGGATCATCGTGTCCTTAAATCTTGCAACGTTAATTTAGCTAATTTCTCGACGTCATACAATAATGATATTTTGCAGTGACGTAAGTCGGGTGACAATATAATATTTTATTGTTACTTTCATATATTTCTATATATTTATGTATTTTAAAAGCATATATATTTTTTAAAAAAAATATGAATTTTATTCTAAAGTAAACACGAGCCTGCAACGATGTTGCGTTCGACTGGTTGCAGAACACTAGAATTTGGGTAACAAGCTATTAGCTTGAGAAAAAGTATCCGAACACCGAAATAACTGGGAAAGAATAAATAAAACTTAAAATAAAGTCGCACTAAATAAGTAAAAAAAAAAAAAAAAAAAAAAAAAAAAAATGTTTATACATGAGTAAAAAGAAAAACATGGGCTCGCCAATTGAAGAATTTTAAAAGTGTATGAATATGAGAGCGCGTCCCATGCTTTTCTTTTAAACTCTTTACCAACCTAAGTTTGCAGTGACGTCACAGGTGGTATGGGAGGCAACTCACCGTGTTAAACAATATAATGTATTAGTGTGCACGTTCGTATTTCACACGAATATAAATACAGGTATTTGAAAAATTGTGTACAAGATTGGAAAGCCGTTGAACCGTATTCCCAAAGGTTCGAAAACAAGCAATAATCATCAACGGAACACTTTAACATATAATTTTCAGTTCCAATCGTTCCAAGTATTTAAACTTGAAGCGAAAAATGTAGAAACAAAGACACTCAAATTTGTGTACAATCTCTGGCGCTATGACGTCATTGCGCATAAAATGCTCTGTGAATGATGCAACTGAAAATGATGTTAAATTAACTACAAATTATTCATACTATTGCTTAGATCATTGGTTTTCAGTTTATAATTTTTGTTGTCTTATAATGAAGCTTTAAATTTATATTTGAAACTTGAGTAGTCTCAAATAGCGAAATTAAGATTGCAAGCGCTTTCGTAAATGTGTGTATTCAACTTATGTTGTTACATCAAAGAGATCCTATGATATTAATTGCAGCAGGTACTTTATAAGAAGGACTTACAATAGAACCATTATAACCTTATTTGTTTTTGACAATGTTTGTGTGAATTTGTTTAAAGAACATGGGACTATATATACATTTGTGAGGGCCAAGAAACCGCCTTACTAAGTTCTTAAGTGCTGCAGTCTCTAATACATTTTGTCATTATTTCATCCAAAGTATACATCAATATATACACGTACACTTAGCTGCTTTATTTGCTAAAAATATTTTATTAATACTAATAACCTCCAAAGAAGTTCCAAAAGGACAGCTTCGCTACTCAAAATTCTTTACCAGGTGTGTAAATATGAAATCGGAATTTGTCCATAGACGGCGTTAGCTGTCACTGTGGTTACCGTAAAACTGCGTCCTTGGCGCCACTTGCTTGTTTTGACTGCTGAAGATTGACAACTCACAAACACACAAGTTTCATGTCATACTGTAGTGTTTAATAGCGTTGAACATGGCGCAATTTGTACCTACAGACCACGATGTGCGGACAGCATTTTTGTTACCATTTGAAGAAAACTGATGCAGAATGATTTTTTGTTACCATTTGAAGAAAACTGATGCAGAATCGCATCGCATGCTTGTTGAAGCTTATGGTGATCATGCTCTTGGTAAGTCACAGTGCTATGCGTGGTTTACAAAATTTAAAAGTGGCAATTTTGACGTGAGAAACGAAGAACGTGGAAGACAACCGAAAAGTTTGCAGACAGCGAATTGCAATCTTTGTTGGATGAGGATGACGCTCAACGCAACAACAACTAGCGGATCAATTAAATGTGACACTTGAAACAGTTTCCATACGTTTAAAAGTCATGGGCAAGATTCAGAAGGTGGGAAAATGGGTTCCACATGCATTGACTGAACGACAACAGGAAAACCGAAAAATCAGTTGCGAAATTCTGCTCACGAGGTACAAAAGGAAATGACTTCTCCATCGAATTGTGACTGGTGACGAAAAGTGGATCTATTTCGAGAATCCTAAGCGTAAAATATCATGGGTAACTCCAGGAGAACCGGCGACATCGACTGCAAGACCAAATCGCTATGGACGGACAATGCTTTGTGTTTGGTGGGATCAGAAGGGAGGGATCTATTATGAACTGCTGAAACCTGGCGAAACCGTTAATACCCAACGTTACCGACAACAAATGATCGATTTGCATCAAGCTTTGCGTGAAAAGCTACCAGAATATGACCAAATACAACATAAAGTGATTGTGCTTCACGATAATGCACCCTCCCACACAACAAAACCGGTCAAGGAGACGATTGCGACGTTTGGCTGGAAAATCCTTCCGCATGCGGCTTACTGACCAGACCTGATACCTTCCGATTTTCACTTATTTGCATCCATGAGACACGCACTTGCTGACCAGCGCTTCACATCTTACGAAAATATACGAAAATGACTTGATGACTGGTTTGCAGCACAATAGGCAGTTTTTTTGGTCTGGCATCCGCACATTGCCGGAACGATGGCAGAAATGTATCGCTAGCGATGGTCAATACTTCGAATAAAATAGTTCTTAGCATTGTCATCCAATCACTGTGTCTTTTCTGTACATAAATTCCGGTTTCATATTTACGCACCTGGTAATTATGAAGAATTACCGGTGCAAGTCTGGACAGCGTATTCCTTTTAGAATTGGATCTATTTCTATTACATCACTGCAAACATAGGTTGTCAAAGAGTTTAGCCTTTCATAAACAAAATTATATTTTACTTTTTAGTACGAATTGTTTAAGGAAGGTATGTTTCTATTTTCTATTATTCTTTTACTAAATATATACCTATTGCTTTTGACTGTAGGAAGTTTCTTGATTGCTACGTAGAAGTGTCGCCTCTGAATCGGACAGTATTAGACCTATTTCTTTTCTTCTGATCGATGTGACCCAACCCATTGATTGAAATAGATACAGGATTTGATATTATCTAACACATTTGAAAGGAAGCCCACCAGATACCATGGAATTTTGAATTTTATTTATGGCTTTCAGTACCTAAAACTCAGGCGCGAAGGCTGCATGGAATATCGTACGGTATTTCCCCACGGATTTCTCTCTATAACTGTGAAATATTCCACAGTTACATCCATTTCGTCCCCAATAGAACTGGTGCTATATTTCAGGCAAATTAACATGGAAATTCGCTGCAATTTTTCTTAGTCTCTATCTTCAATGAAACACATTAAAATGTCTGTTCTTCGTGAAAAAGAGTGTGATATGATATGAAGGGAGTGATGTGGATGAATGAAATAGATTTTATTACAGGTAAATGTCCAACGACAATAGTATTTAATCAGGTGGCATAACCCGCATGGCAATTTTGGCCTGTTTCAAAGAAGCTCTCTTTCACAAGTATGAAAATTTGATGCAATCCTAGCAAGTCAAGCCAGAAAAGTTTAAATAATGTTGAGTCAAGCAGTGTATGAGGGGCATTTGATAAGTCTTGAGCTTACCTAGGAAGGAATTGTACGATTTGAAAAAGAAAAATCATCAGCGTGAAGCTAAATCCTTTTGATGAAGGTCCACGAACTTCCAGGCCGATCGCTAGCGCCGCGTAGTGGTGGCTTCACAAAATAATAGTCGAGATGGCATCGGACATGATGGAGGAACGTGTTGGTGAACGCGCTGTGATCTACTACCTGTTTCACAAGGGCATATCGGCGAAGGAAATTAACGAAGACATGCTGGCTACGGTCAGAAGTTGGGTGACAGAATTCAAACGGGGCAGGACACCATTGTCTGATGAGGATGGTCCCGGTCGTGAAGAAACAATGTTGCCAACTCCTTTTCGTAAGGGATTGGCAACACTGTAGCACCACTGAAGGAAATTCACAACTTCCCAGGGGGACTACGACATGCCCTTGCGAAACAGATATCTAACCACAGAGCGTTCACCAACACGTTACTCACTCGTGCACGATGCCATCTCGACTAACGTTTTATGACGCCACCACTACGCGGCGCTAGTGATCGGCTTGTAAGCTTGTGGACCTTCTTCAGAAGGATTGAGCTACAATCCTTCCTAGGTAGGCTCAAGACTTATCAAATAACCCTCGTAGTTTACAAGAATCAAGGTTCAAATAAGTATTGAGAGGACAGGGAAGAAGAAATTAAATGAACTCCTTAAAAAATTGAAAACGTTAACCTGGGTGGGAATCAAACCGAAGTTCTTTGGTACACTGATCCGATGTTGTAGACCACGGAACCACTCCACCTACGTGGCTTTCAAAGCGCTATTTATATTTAGTTCATCAGATTCCCAAGAGATGGCGGTAGTAAAAGGTTGCGGCAGATTAACTTACGACTAAGCATTCGTGGCACGTGATGGGATCTCATCTGACTAAAACGAGAACGGCAGTGCAATGAAATGCAATTCAATTAGATTTTAAGTTCAACAAACTTCCTCGCATATCTGCTTGTTTCAACAAACTTGAATTAGGCTAGTTATAACAAGTTGTTTCAAGAAGTTTGTTTCTTTTGTTTATCAAGTTCAGCACAATATCAGGTTTAACAAGAGTAAAACAAGTGATTGACACCTTGTTACAAGCCAATATGCTACATGGGAATGTACTATTGTGGAAGCTTAACTAAATCTTCCGCGTGAAGCTAAATCCTTTTGATGAAGGTCCACGAACTTCCAGGCCGATCGCTAGCGCCGCGTAGTGGTGGCATCACAAAATAATACCTTGTTACAAGCCAATATGCTACGTGGGAATGTACTATTGTGGAAGCTTAACTAAATCTTGGCAATTTACATTCAATTTTCAGTAGAAGATTGGATAATTGAGCTGGACGAGCGAGGCTCTTTATGATCGCCTCATTCTGGCACGTGTGACGCCTCGAGGTGATGATAACTAATTACGCCTCGAGGCTGCCACATTTTGCATAATATCACACCTCATGAGCACAAGGTTTAAGAATCTAGAAATCGGCGATAGGTTGTGTGGTTTCCATAGTAATCCGTCTTCGCTTTACTAGTCATTATATTATGTATTTTCGAATATCCCCGCCCCCAGGTCCTCTTGTTCGTCTTTTCGCTGACAACAGTAGAATAGAAAAACAGGAAAGCTAAAGTAATGCATCATGTCTTGGCAGGTGGTGACGTAGTGACGGTCTCCTCTCACGACCGTACACCCACTAGACAGTTCAGTTTTGCCAATAGAAAACTATTAAAATCGGCTAGGCCATTTTCTAAATATGGCTAAAATGCTGTATTTCCAGTCGAAAATGGGATGTAGCAAGTGACTAAAGGCCTCAGTCAACAAGGAGAAAATTCTGATTTTTCGTGTCTTGTGGAAACAAACTGAAAAAGTATTGAACTGTCAGGGTCCCCGGATAGTCCCGGCCTGAGGAGTGACCACTCTCCAACTTCTACTAGCGATCTCCGCATGCATGCATGCAACTAAAGTATCTGTCGCGGTTGTGGATGCTGCGATTTCTGTCTTTCGGAGACATTTACCGCGAGTCGGAATGTTTATAAGAGAGCAAAGAAGGTGAAACAAGAAGATAGAGAAACGAGAGAAGAATTTTTTGGATGAGGGCAAAAACCAGAATATGCATTGCTGTATATTCTGTAAAAATCCCTGTATCGGTTCAAGCTACTGATAGTTTACCTGGTAAACCACACATGCAAGAAGGGTGGAGAAACCCAGGTAAAAGGCTGTAATGACTCTAATCTGATTTCGCATCTTATAAGCAGCGTTTGTATCATGCAAACACACACGCAATCGCACAAGAACCCACAGGTGTTTTGCAGGATCCTTCTCTGAGGGTGCACCTGAAAAGAAACTATGAGGTTAATGAGATCTTGTATTACAAAATAATTTTCCAATGTTCTTCATGTTCCACCACCTTTTTAAATTCACACATTTATTATGAATATATAGTTTTTTTTTACAAAATTCCCTGCGTTCCAACATACATTTGTACTTATACTTTTTTAAAGAAGATAATAATAATAGAAATAAAATGTTTACATATAGATTAGACTTAATCTTTTTACGGTTATCACAATGGAAAATTTAACGCAAGTAGCTAAATAACTGATTTAGTACTGTTACTGTTATGGATGAATTTGGTTGATTTTATGGTAGATTGAAATTGTTTCAGTTTGTTTGATTGGATTTATTTAGCTTCACCAGGTATTTGTGATCTTCCTTGAACTATAAGTTATTGAACATAAATTTTTTAAATGTTGTTTAGGTGGATTAGGGTACAGCGCATGTAACGGGTGCCTGTGTTTGTATCTATTTAAGACTTGATACGAGCCAAGCCCTGTGATGAGTCTATTGTCTGCTGCTTTCACATTCTCATAGAAGGTCATTGTTAAGTCTTTTACGTTGCTCAAATTTCAAATTGGTTAGATTTAACCACAAAGTAGCCAGGTTGGCGTCACTGCATATACCTTTGTGGCTTTTCAAGAGAGAGAGGTCAAAAGAGTTTCAGAAGGTAAGGAAGAGAGAGAGAGAGAGAGAGAGAGAGAGAGAGAGAGAAGACGAAATCTGTACCTTACCTTCCCCCTTTAAATCTGCACGGAGGTGTCATTGTCGCCCGTCAACTGTCATGTTTGTTTTTGCTGATAAGGGACACACAAAGAAATGAAGTAACAGCTTGTACTGTACTGCTTTTCTTCATCGGTTTGCTGTTTTTTTAACCGTTCTCGAAGATCGGAGAAAAATAACAACTAAGCAAGAAACTGTTACTTTCCATCAGTCGAAGCAGTGATAGCAATTTTGCCAAAGTAGCAGTGAAAAGATAGCTGCTGCGCTATTTTGTTTACCCTCTACTATGGGATCTCCTATACTCGACAAAGATATTGTTTAAAATCAGTTTTAGATTAAAATATCTTAAGTCTGAAAGATTTTTCATGGGGATGTGTACTTTCTGAATCAATTGAACGAATAAAATGTTAAGAGATAAACTAAAATGTATTATTACTTAAGTTTCTATGAATAAAAAATGCCAGTCAAGTTTCTAAAGTAAGGTTGCACTAAAACTTTGTTCTTTAATTTAATTGGAAATAATTTTATGAATTATTAAAAACAAATTTATGTGAAGGAAATAGTATTGCCCTTTCATAAAGAACAGCAAATATCACAATGCTTTCAAGAAAATTAAGAAAATAAAATACCTCTTAATAATAAATGAACTTTGCATGAATTCCTTCTTGTAGTTACAAACCTGACGAATGTGGTCGAGCATTATGGTAATCCATAGCTTTCCATTTTCTTTACTAAACTTCTTTTCCAAAATGTTGGATATTTTACCATTTTGTGCTTCACTAAACAAAAAGTCATGTTGTTCAATTTTAAGCAAAATCTATTCTTTGCTTTTGTTTGGAGTGACTGGATACCCTGTCGGGTATTTCATTGTATTCACTCTGCAGAAAGCAGAACGTGAATGTGAAGTCGGCCACACCAATGCTTGTATTTTAGGAATTACTGCGAGTTTCATAGGTTTCTCTAAGTTAATGTCAGGGTTGGGAACTCTCTGTTTCTCTTTGTTCCATTCGCAAAAAGTTTTGTTTTGGTTTAAACAAATCAAGATAGTTTATACACATTTCTCTTGTCAATGTTTAAACCATGAGATGATGATAAAATTAATTTCTATTCAAATCATAATGTCAGCGATAATTGTTCCAATAATTTCATCATATGAATATATCATGTTTATTCCAGAGGGAACTATACAACAAATAGGATTCCTCTCTATTTACATTTTCATTTCTCAGGGAATAATGTTTGATATCTCTTTTCTGAACTTAGTGGCAACGATTAACCACATTTTTCATTCCATCAATTGTCGACTAATTAACCCTGATTCTATTATAAATGGAAAATACATTCCAGTTACATATCTAGTCACATCTTCTGTTTCTCCTTTATCTAAAGACAAAGACCTTAGCATTTGTTTTCTTAGAGAGCTACATGATGAACTTTGTAATATGGTTTCAGAATTCAACATTTCCTATGGGTTTCCTTTACTTTCTCATGTATTTGAGATTTTCTGCTATTACGTTTGTTGGCTGTATTACCTTGTACTTGTTATTCGTGGACAACTAAGCATCCCGAACAAATACGAGACAATGTCTTTAGTCTGTGCTTGGTCAACGATCTACTTCTGCAGATTAGCAAGTGTAACGTGGATTTGTTCTGCTACTGCTAAAGAGGTAAATATTTCTTTAACAGTTTAAATATTGTACATTAATTCTATAATTATCTTTTATTTTATAACAGCAGTGATAGGTGTTCGTTTTGTTTCAACCACAGCTTCTGGTTTTATTTCTAGCCTTCAGGTAAGTACAGACTACGGGAAAAATTCAACATGTGCAAGAAGTATTCTGTTGAAGCGCAAAAGCACAAAGTTTATGAATAAAATTCATCAACTTGTTTACATTCAGTCTATACTTTTACGAAGTAAGTCAAGAAGATAGAGATGATACTTTCTTTGTTACTCTAAAGTTTGTATAGGTAAAAAAAAATATGCAGGGTAAAGGCTCATAATTTTTACCGGCATGTAAATTGTACCACTTCTGTATTTGGCGAATCGTTTTCACAACCAACCAGAGGGAATATATATTAGTAAGTGTTGTGTACCTACAGGGAACTCACTCAAGAGTAGAGGCTGCAGTGGGCGGAAAGTGCTATTTAGCATAATAGCCATTTAAGAAACGAAAGGAATGAGTTTCTTTTATTTCTTATTAAATTGGTTTTAAATAATGTAAACACATTGCGTTCATGGTACTCTAAGATAATATTATTGACGCAGATTTAGTGTCTGGAGAACGCGGATAATGATTCAAAAATTCTTATTTAAGGATTGTTCTGTGGGAAAAGAACAAGCTCCCTATGATTAGTAAGTGTGCTATTGATTATAAAAGTATAATCATGGATGGACTTCAGATGTCCCACTAAGTTTACAATCAAGTTGTTATGTACAATTTTAGCTTTATGTACTTATAACTTTATATACGACAATAATGAAGAATTGAAGTTATTGAGTTGGTTTTACTGTGGCTTACTTTTAGCACAGCACATCTATTTTTTATATATACTGCAGAGGCAACACAGCTCGAGAAGAGTTTTGTTTGTTAAATTTCTTCTTGCAAGAAATAATAATTTGAATAAACAACTAAGCCGCCACACACTCACAGGTATGTATTAATTTTGTTCCACTTAAAACGCGTATTCCTTATCTCATATGCTAATAGTATTAACAGTAATGAATTAATTATCTTTTGGGCACAAAGCAGGGTTAAAGTCAAAATGGCCATGTCTTCTAGGAACGTACCAAATCAAAAGACCTCCAGTTCAACAACAAGAAATCCGGAGAAGGTAATAGTAGGGAATCTGCAACAGTTGCCGGTAACAAGTCAACTAGCTGGTGGCGCGGTGTCTCGGTGTTAGAGCTCTCACTTCTAGTGCGTGGGGTGTCCGGTTCGTAGCCGGCTTGTTGCATGTAGCTTTGTGGTGGACAAACACCGTGTGAATGGATTTTCTCTGGGTTCTCCCGTTTATCCCCATTTTCTTCATTCCTACAATTCTCTCATCATCATCCATTCGGCCTGAGTCAAAGTTGCCTACAGGTCTTGAATTAAATTAAATTCAACCAGGTGGTATTGCATGCGAAGAGACGAAGATGGAAAATATGATCCAATGTTTGAAGTGTAGCGTCTGGTTACATACCAAATGTATGAAAGTAGTTGCGAAGAAGGAAATATTTTATTGTGGCGAGTGTAGAACAGAATAGAAATGAGTGGTGCTTAAAACATATATTGTATTAAAGAAAGCCTAGTTTTGTTTCTGCAAACAGGGCTAAAATTGTCCAAACCCTGCATTATAAATATGCATTACAAACTATGACATAAATATCGTAGACATTATCGTCTTACGATTTTCTTCTTATATTTTTCCTTCCACACTTTCATTTTACTACCGGTCTAATTTATAACACTAGTGGCTCAATTTATAGGACCTTTTTCTAAATTGTACCACTTTATATCTTCACACTTTTTGCATCACAGCTTCTAAACCATAACACCTAGAGTTTTGAAAATGGGTACGTATGTGCGCAAAGGCTACAATATACATTCTTTACATTTGACTAATTTACTGTATATAAATCAAGCCGATGCTGAGAGTGATAAAATTATGAGACTTTTCACTACGCGCCATTACGTAATGCTCAAATTAATATGCATATTGCCACAATGCACAACAATAGTAGGGAGTGTTATTCTTTTGAGGGAACTGAAAATTAATTTCTGCAACTTTCTCCAGTGAGGGGCCTTCCTTTGGTTAATCTTTGCATTGTATTGCTGATGTAATCGTGAAAATAACTTGGAATTTATGAAATCATCATAACACCAACTGAAAATTTAACATTTGTTTGTCTATCGAAATATTTCTCTTGTTAACAAGTATTATATATTAATTAACGTTGAATGCGTTTTTCTCATGCATGAAGTGCTTTTATGGTTAAATTTAGTTTCATATGTTTCAAGATTCTTACCTTTCAAAGTGTATGTCTTTTCTGAACATTTAAGAATTATTTTAAGAGAAAATACCGAATGTTCAAACAGTCAACACTATTCTTCTGCACTGAATTTTTTTATTACCTCGTATGGAAACGAAATCCTTATTTAGTTTCATACCCAATACGCGTTTGCAATTGTACTTTAGCAAAAGAAAATGATTAGAGGCTAATTACTACGAGGTACAGATGACTTGGAAGCTTCGCAGTGTGAATCAATTAGATTTTGTAATGCGAGTTGTGGACTTATATTTCTCTGTCACTTTGTTGAAATATTCTGCTTCCTTGTATCTGGATTATATTTTATAGTTGTTGTGAATTTGCTGCGTAATAGCCCTATATTTATCATTGTGTGCTTTTGTAACATTCTCTCCTTGGTGGTATATCTCCTTAATAACCGTGAAGATTGCGCTATTGTTCTTTCTTTTTTCTATAATAATTTACTATTTATACACAAAACATACCCATTACATTTCTTCAAAGGAAATTGTGTTTTTAATTATGTTTTCTGTCATAATGCCATGTTCTCAAAAGAACAAAAATAAGAATATCTCTTGCGTAACAAATCAGGAAGAATAGTCTTACATTTTTATAGGCTCACAAAAGGACGTTGTGATCACGGTTACCTAAAGCTTTTCGTTGTTTTTAATAAATTTTGTTTCCTACAAATTAGGATATTTTATTATTTTGCACTTCACTAAACGTAAGTTCATGATGTTTAATGCGCATTGATTCCAATCCTTTGTTCTTCTTTACTCTTCAGTGTATTTCATTGTATTCACTCTGTGGTGTGTAGAGTGTGAAAACGAAGCCGGCCACACCAACATAGTTCCATTAACTTATTCCCCACTTTTGAAATTTACTCGGAAAAGAAGTTTTGTACCACCAATAAAGAGTTTTGTACCACGTTCATTAACTAGTAATGGATGATTCAAAGTCGGGAAACAAGTTAATTGATTGTCGAATTCCCCCCGAAATACTGTCAAAGTTTTGTAACCTTTTGTACACCAATAAAATGTTTTGAACCACGTCCATTAGCCAGTAATGAACAGTTCAAGATACGTAACACAAGGAGCCACGGTGGTTTAACGGTTAGAGCGCTCACCTCTGCCGCTTGGATTTGCGGTTCAAACGCTGCACGTGGCATGTACGCTTTGTGATGGACAAACACCGTATGTGTGGGCTATCCCGTTTTCTCCAACTTGCTTCATTCCATCAATCATCCATCCGACCTGAGCCAAAGTTACCAAAAGACCTAAAAATTCAATTCAAAATTCAATTAAAATACGAAACACAAGATAAAGGTTGAATTCCAATTAACGCAAAGGTACAGAATCAGTACAAAACTTTGTCTTTCTTTTCCGAGTAAATTTCAAATGTTGGGGAACAAGTTAATAGAGCTTACCAATACTTTCATATTGCTGTGAATTTCATAGCGTACTCTAAGTTAGTATCATGGGTTTCAACTCTTCGTTTCTCATTTTTTCACTCACTAGTTAAAATGAAACATTACGAAACTGAGAGAGATTTTTTCCAATATGTTCACATGGAGAGTTGAAGATGAAAACTATGTTCACATGGAGAGTTAAAGGTGAAAAATATGTTCACATGGAGAGTTAAAGTGAAATGTGACATAATTAGTTATAGCTTGAAGGGTTGATAGCAAGAACCGCACGCGTGCCAAATTATTGTTTTGTATATATGAGCACTTTGTTCTTTGCTACAGGTGGAAGAACTAATTTATTAAACAAAAGTTGTTCCAGAATAGAACATATGGGACAGTATTAGAAATCGTTAGAAGCTAGACAGATTTGTTCCACTTTCTGAATTACTTAAGAATGGAACAGTGAATGGAGAATGTAACATTCCTTTTCAACATTTCCTGTCAATACGCCTCAGTAGCTTTTACCCTTAGAGCTCATGACTTAAAATTCCACAACATTACATTCAGTATAATGCAGATTAACGCCTAATGAAAGTATTTTCAATTTTCTGTTTGAATTTGCATTTTATTAACGGCTTTTAGGCATCTAAGGCTCAAGCCGGAATAGGGGAAGGGAAAGAAGTCGCGAAGGTGTCAGCCAGGGCCTAAGTTGAAGGTACCACCTCGGTATTTGCCTAGTTTGAAAAACTGTGGAAAAACCTCTGTCAGGGTGGTCGGCCGTTAGGATTAAACGCACGAATGCTAAGTCAAGCCCGTAAGAAAATGAAAAGAACTGACCTTATTTATCCTCTGCTGAAAAGTTGATAAAATCACTTACGCCCGTATCTATCTTTACTGGCGATATGTGGTCGTAACGATATGGGATGACAAAATACTGACGTGATTTCAGATCGGTAGATTAAAACAAAGCGAATTGAAAAGATCGAAAGTGATCTCCTTACTATGTTGGTGACGAGGGTACAGACTTAGTTTGGTGTCGCACGGATTCTATTGGACATATCGCTTTGATTTTCTTTACTTTGTTCACATTTATTACCAATATCCATGAAGGAGGCTACGAAACAACCTATCTTTACAGCATTTTGTAATTATTCACACTTCTTCAGTCATCCGGGTTATAAACAGAACGATCAAAGATTGTATCTTGGGGTGACCGTTATAGTCGTTACTGGGAAAAAATTTGTTTATTTTTAAGTATTGGTGAGGTGTTGGGTGAAGATTGTCTAGTGTGCGTGTCGGGTTATGTTGGTTGAGAGAAGCCACAGTTAAAGGATATAAGTTAAGAGTTTCATGTATTCATCAAACAGTATATGTGCTTTAATAGTAACAAGCTCTGTTTTTCTATTACATTTTTCATTCTCGTGACTATACTATTTACCATATGTACTTGTTATTGTAATTTCTTTCAGTTAATGGATCAGATGCAACACTAACTCCCTTCTCGCACGAAGCAGCCATGGCCACGCCTCTACGTGGTCACATAACTTCAGATGAAGCCGTTCACACGTGTGGGTAGTTGCACTTTTGGCAGAGAGGCCAGAATTCTGGTTGGAGCAGCTCGCGACTTTCCGAACCACCAATTTGGCAGCGCCACCACGTTGTTCTATTATCTCAAATGAAGCCGTTCACACGCGACGCGACTTTCCAAGCCACCAGAGGCATATTTACTTCTGACAATTTTGTATTAAAATGAATACCGAAGTAGGAAACGCCCACTTTGATACGGGACTCTTCATAACCGAAGTTCAGTCAAGGACTACAAAATGGAGCATGACCGCTGAAGAGTATTCAAACAGAGAACTGAAGAGATGCTGGGAGGAGCTGACAAAACCTTTTAAAAATAAAGAAGGTACCTCTCATGCAGAGAAAAAATATTCTTTTAAAATGTCACACTTGTAGATAGAGTAAACGTTAAATTGATAGAACTTTTCAATGTCCTTTAGGCATCTCAGGCTCAGGTCGAGATAAGGGAAGGAAAAGGAACTGGGGTATAGGCCAGCGCCTACATTGAACATACCGTCCCGGCATTTATCTAGTGTGACTAAGAACAAACTTTTGGAACATTTCTGAGAATGGGCGGCCGCTGGGGTACAATAAACATCTCGCTACAAGCTATTGCATTAGGGAAAACTCCTTGGCTTTAATTCCTCATCTATCTATGTACATTTTTGTATGTAAGAGAGTTTTGTATCTCTGCGTATCATCACTTTTGAACAGAGATTATATGAATTTCTAGCCTAATTTATACACTAAAAAACGTGAAATCGTTAGATGAGCTTTCTGTCTGTCTGTCGCTCTCCCCTATTAACTTTTGTATCCAAGGACAGAAAATAACAAGAGCTGCTGCTTCCAGCTTCGTTTTCGAAAGTGCTAACAAGCCTGGTGGCGCCACCATGGTGGCTTCGTGTGGACAGTGACATAAAAAGAGAAGCGCCACTAAAATTTCTGGTCACACTGCCATGGAATAATCAATTAAAAACTCTTGATAAAAAATAAATTAAATCGTGAAAGAACATTACCCAGAAGAAACAGAGTTTATAAGAAAATAATTTCTTCGATATTAAAAAGTGAACTGATGTATTTGCCTGCTCTTGTGTCGAAAATCAATATCACCATTTAAATTTTTTGCATAATTGTATACTTCTTCGTTAGAGTTTTGATTGAGGCGACATTATTAAGTATAATCCAAGAAACCGTACATGGTACCAATTGGTATTTTTCCTAGTTCTATCGTGCCCTCTTGCATATTATATTCAATCGTACCATCTTGTGGCGGAAATTCCGAATGAAATGCGTAACAGTGAAACAGTTATTATTGTAGGGCATAACTGTTGGAATCTTTACTATTTTTATCAAAGATTTTATCTGTTGTTGGATATCTTGTACATTCCTTTAGTCATTCTCAATGTATGGCAAATATTTGCGGTAGAATCGTTAAAGTTTCTTCAATTTTGGACTGCTATCACAAATATCAAACAAATATTTTATCAGTCGTTTCCATTCAGGCACTGTCGGTGTTAGTAGGAATATGCAAGTGTATTTTACATTTGTCCAAGAATTTATATTCGGTCAAATTGCTCTACTCAGATATTACATATACAGAGAATAATTCTTGCTCTTGCATATTTTAATATTGTATCTGTTGTGAAGAACTACTTTCATATCATCAACAGTAAACTCGTTAAACCAAGTCACCCTCCGAAAGACACAAAAGGATATCTTTCTGTAACAAGTCTTTCTTTCCTGAACATAAACAATAAAATTTAAATAGTTTTCTCATACGACAATTTCAAGCAACTTCGGGGCCTTCAAGATAACTTGTGTGAAATTATTCAGTTGTTGAACAAAAGTTATGGATTTGTTCTCTTCTCTCACTTCATAGAAACCCTGTATTTCTTTGTCTGCAGTTTTTACGGTTTGATATTTATATTGCTTGGAAAATGGACAATAATCTACTTTTGGAGGCTGGCCATTATTACCGGGATGTATTCTGCTGCAACTAATGAGGTAAGTTCTCTTTCAATCAGTGTTTGGAATAAAAAGCATATTCAAATAATCATAGACACGCCAATTACAACTTAAATACTTTATTTGTTACAATGTATTGTTGAAAAGGTTAGAACATTTGTTTATAGATAATACACAGTACCGTCCACTACTGGGATACATGATAGTCACTCGACGCTAGGATTGCGGAGCTCAATATTTGTGATGAGAACATTTGCTCTAAGGCAGTGGTCTTCAACCTTTTTCTCTCGCGTACCCCTAGGTACGTTTCCCATTCAGCATGTACCCCTAAAGTGGACTAAAATAAATTATACCCAAGGTAATTTATTAAATAAACATGTTCCGTTGATTAAAGAAAGGGGACAAATCGTGACCCTAGAAAAAGACAAGGTTAAAATTCAACAAATGAAAAGTAACTTTTTTTTATTTATTTATTTTTTTACAACTAACATGTTAATGAGATGACTGAGCTTATTTCCGACACGCCAACTTTTCAGTTGTTGGTCGAAGTTTCGTGAGAGCAAGAATCAAGCTGCTTCCGGATTCAAGCGATTTTTGTGCTTCGTTTTCATTGACGTCAATGAAGAGAAGCCCTGCTCACACAAGTAAGTTGACGGGAATGACAGAAGTTGTGAAATGGC
>JAGDQP010030237.1:0-22756 GCA_022664845.1 Lepisma saccharinum | reverse complement strand
GCGCTATAAGATAGGTCTGCTGGTAAACATAGAGAAAAAAAATATGATAACAAACAGAAACACAGGGAATAACTGACAGTGAGATATGTACATTACAATTAAGAATAAGAACATAAAGAAAATAAATATAAATATTTGGTAACATGTATAACAAGCGAAAACGAGGGAACGTAAGAAATAAAAGGTCGTTTAGTATCGGGCAACACAAGTTTCTACTCAGTCCAAAAACGCATAGCCTCGAGATTAATAACAAGAAAGTTGACACTGAAATATACACAACGGCTATTCTGTCGCTAATATTTTACGGTTGCGAAAGTTGAAGTACGACTCTAGCAAATGAACATAAATTACAAGTGTTTAAAAATAAGGTTTTGAGAAAAAAATATTTGTGTCTGAACGAAAGGAGGTGACTGGAGAATGGAGGAAATTGCATAATGATCTTCACGGACAGTAAGACTCACATGATGTTGTAAACCTAGGTTTTGTCAGCTTTTAAATATTGGTGGGGCATCCTACATTTCACATATTCAAGTTATTTTATAGCTTCACACTTTGGTTTGGTTTGGCTATTGTGCTAAAAGAAATGTAATGATTAGTATGTCATAGTCTACAGTTCAAAATCTTTTATTTATAACCACTCAAGGATACAGGGGCGAATCCAGGAAGGGGGCGAATGCTATTTTAGAAGCAATGTCACTCCCTCATCACCGAAATAAAATCCTAGGATCTACCCTACAATCTCCAAGGCCTACCACAACAATGATACAAATGTGGCTAGTTTAGATGAAAAGGAAATCATGTTACTCATATCAAAATTCAACATACACTTAATAGAAAAGATTCAATTTTCTTACCGGAAGATCAAGTGGCAGTGAGCTCGAAGTTATTAACACATTTCTTAGTGGGCAGTTCCAAACTGTAATCTTCTTTCATTTTTCGAAACGGAAATTGTAACCACTTTTTTGTTGTCAACACTATCTAAAAGGTATTGAAGAGTGTAGCAAACTACCATATGATTGGTAAAAATACGACGTCCGTGATTGTAAAAATAATGAAACCGCGACGACTAAGATGATCAGGCTATGTAGCTCGTATGAGAGAGAAACTAAGACTGAGACGACGTTGCGAGGACAATACTAGAAGGGACCTTCGAGAAGTAGATATTTGTAATGGAAACTGGCTTGATCTTGCCCAGGATAGATCTCGATGGCGATCATTTGTTACTGTGGCGATGAAATTGCGAGTGAGTGAGTGGGTGGGTGAAGAGAATGCAAAATATCATGGTTTCATGTGTTCAGAAATCAAACCTCAAAAAGAAATGTAAGATATTAAATTACAGAAACTAAATGTGTTATATATAAATACTTATCATGCAAATTGAAATATTTATAACCAACTTGTAATTACTATCACCTTTTCAAGTCTCGATATTATTGAACTTCGGTGAATTAACGAAATGTATATCATTTTCCACTTAACAAGTAATGTCAGTATCAATATTCTTTTACGGTTGTTACAGATACAATTCGTCCTTACTTTGAGCGAGGAATCCAAACTTTGAAACCTGTACGCTTTGATGTGTTCATATCAAGGTGACTTAAAACACAATTAAAATGTATGAAAGTCATTAAATTGTTAATAATTTATATTAGGATGTAACAAATCGAGTTTTTTTTATTCCTAAGCCTACGATTTAATATATTTTTAGATGTTAGAAGAGTAAGTGAAAAGTATAAGGAAAGGCGGGTATATGTGAATGAACACTGATTCCTTCGTGAAACGCATTTTAGAATCTACAATGGACGGACTATGTGCACAATGCAGAGCATGTGGCTCCGCGAGGGCATCAGATGGCTCCACGATGGCAACAACATGCCGGATCCCAAATACCGCACCATAACACCGACCACTGGAAAACACGGCTTTTGCATATGGCTTTGGCGTATCGAGCAGCCAAATCTCGATCACTTGCGCACGTATTGGCGTATGAGGCACAGCGCTAGGTGCTCCGCAACAGGTTTACGTCATCTGGCAAAGCGGTCATATTTGTACGGCTTCGGCTTTCTCTGACTGGACAGCATTGTTATGAGTAACTACAAAGGACTTTCTAACGTCCCGCATGGAGAGCGTAATGGCAGCACATCCTCTTTTCAGACAAATACCGTCAGGAAAAAATGGTGGCTTCTATATCTGGTGGTACCGTGACACTAGAGTGGGAGACGCCAGGTTTTTGCATAGCCACGCACGTCCGGCAGTGGGTATTATGTGTGTGTGGTGTGCATTAGGATTTCGTGCCCGTTCATGTCTTCTACGCACTGACGAACATGTAACCATCCAACGGTACATCCACAAAGTGTTGGACCCAGTGTGATCCCTTTACTGCAGGCTATTCCGTTTCAACCTTTTAGCAAGATAATATGCGCCAGCATGTGGCACATGATGTACTAGCCTCCCTGTTTTGTTACATTTCCCGACGCGCTGAGCTCATCTCTTCCCAATTGCACACTTCTGTTCCATATTTGTACAACGCCTATCACGCTAGAAACAATTTTAATCTGTCCCATTTTTCCGAAGACGTATGGCTTGCCATTCCACAGTAAGGTATCGAAGCCTCGCCGTGTTGTATCAGTTTCGTACACCATGTTCGGCTTACAGGCTACTGATCTTTGATAGTTCTGTCCCGCTGTAGCTACGTTGTCACTTACCGCGCAGAGCAGTAAGTTCAATCATTTGTTACTTGTACCTTGCGGTTTCTATCTGCAAAATTTTAGGCTGTTATCTTCTCTCCTTCTCGGCGTTGCAATTTCAGTGGCGAGCACTGAAACTCTCCCATTTAATCCGATGTATTTACTATTTTAAAACCGGTATAACATAGAGATTGCTGTTGCTTTTGCACTGAAACTTTCTCAGTTGTTTGCTGTTATTTGTAGTGCCTGTTGCATTTGAAAATTATTTTTAAACGCTCATACTCTCTTCTTTCTTTGTATTCTTCAAATAGGCAGTGCCGGAAGAAATATTTTAAATGTTTCTAAGTATTTTTTCCTGACATGAAACTAAATTGTAGATGATACTAAAATAATCTTTACGTAAAAATATTTATTTGTGACTTCAGCGAATAAATATATAATTAGTTACAGTTATTTTATGCGAAATTATTGCGACCTAACATTCTTTTCATGCTAAAATTGCCACGCAAAATACTGTGTAATATACGAAGTTAATATTGCAATGCCTTAATCAATACACCAAGTATAAAAATAACTATTTTCTAGGTGCTTTAATAAGGGAAAGGAGACTGCTGAATAACGGTAAGTTTAAGGAACTTTATTTCTAAACAAATGGTATATTACAATGTAATTGGAAAGGAAATGACACACCGATATTTCTAATTCTGGCAACACCTTACTCTATACACTATAATGTGTTTGTGGTAAAACTATATCGATATATATAGCAGAATAATTTTCCATAAGAACGAACGAACGATATGCTGCTACTAGTAGTTATTTCCATACACCCGGAACACCCGCCAATAAAAGTTGAACCCAAGACTTTATTATGAACGGTTTTCTGCTTTTCATAAGATGTAGTACGAAGGGTGATTTGTCGCTGTTACCTTCAAACAATTTCAATTAAAATCTCCCAAAGACTGAATGAACTACTGAACGTTCGAATTTCGATTCCTAAGATGTTCAGTGTGTCACGGGGCTGAAGGTGATCATGTATCTTTCTAGATGTAACAATAGTTATCTGGATTTCAGCCTACAATAATTGAGAAATTACCATTACGTAGGTATAACTACTAGAGAGATAACTGAACATCACATCCATTTCTACCTTTATTGTACAAGGACTCCAGTGAAGACACCGAGCATTCATCCACCAATGTGGTTAAAGATTGCTACTGTAGAATTCATATTAGAGAAATTACCAACGGCAACTGAAATCTCAGTCGTGAAGTGTCCATTACTGAGTCGGGTGCTAGTTGCATATGGAGCCCTCCTAATTATACACAGATCCATTGAATATTTTCCGAGAGTCTTCTTGGTGACCTTTTTCTTAAGTTCGACGAGCTTTCATATGGCTTTACAACACATAGATCATGTCCTATGCATACGTCCAAGGTTTTATTTATAAAAATGTTAAAAACGTTGCTTTATTGATTATTTTTACCAAGGCTTAATCTCTTACTTTGACTATTCTATTTGTGTTAAGGGAGCTATTCCGTCTTTGGTTTCTCCTGGCTATCCCTTAAGATTTCGGGCGTTGACCATTATCAGCTTGTCGTCTCTGCTCACGTCAATTCCTTTATTGTTATCAGCTTCTAATACCTCCCGGTATGGAGTGTTAGATTTTCCTTTTAGGTATGCCTGATGGAGATAAATTCCTGTGTTCGATTATCGTATGGTTCAAGAGATGTATTATGGTTCATATGCTTTTTGCAGTCTTGCTGCCCTTCCTTAAAAACATATGTGCCACAGCATATTCATGTCTTTATGAAGGCGATCTAATGAGCTATTTTGAAGGTTGTATGGATTGGTATGGACTAACTTTACTTCCTTTGAGCTCAAGTATTTCTATAACAGCTTGTCGTTAAAAGACGGGCCTTCAACCTTTCCCACAATGGGTTAACCTAAATACTCAGAATACCTAGGTACAATCCGAACGACTCTTACTGCCAAGGTATTTGACCTCCTGAAGGAATATGCCATGAAATAACTCGTAAAGGATTCGAGGCAAACACATAATGATACAGCAATCAGTTTTAGTTTGTAACTTTTCTACAGCATCAAGATACACAATCTGACATAAGCCTTGCATATATATTTGGTATAACGCTTTTGAAAGAGAATGATGTCTGGGAACGTTTCTTCCACATACTGCAAAGTCCCTGATGAAATTTCGGATATCGTATCTCATAGTACCCCAAACTAAGTTCCCAATGATAAGAGATAACGTGCAAGTAATTCCAAAATGTCCTCGATCAAAACCATGGGTACTAGTGATCGGGTTACCATGATACTTCAGTGACCGGAAGTGGCATTTTTTCATCCACAAACTTCTGGTTTCTCTGCTTTCATTCAGTATATCAATTTACTTTATCGTCCCTACATCCTCTCTTTATATTCAATCAGTTACACTATAGAAAATATTCTTAAATATCTGAGACATAATGGGAAGTTCCGAAAGCGTACCGCGTCCTCTTGAGGTTCGCCATGTACATGTTCGAAAATGACCAAGCTGCAGTATAAGTGAAACCAGGGATTTACACATGTTCTGAATATATATCTTCCTTTTAGACTCCAGCAGCAGTGCCTTTGTAGTAAACCTCTCTTTTACTTCACAGCAGAAGTCAGTGCCAACGATTTTATTTCCGAAATGGAATATTTGGAAATATGTTTATAGCACTTCCGCCAAATCCAAAAGATTCAGTTCCTCGTCATCATTCTCCTAGATGATCGAAGCGACTCCCACAATATATTCGTCGATAGATACATTTAATGACTGAGCCAATTGCGGATGCTTTAATATCATCTTCAGACACAATATATATATTTTTTAAAACCTAGGGTATGTTCCTACGTTCATAGATACTTATCTTATGCTGGAGCTGTTCGATAGAGGCGGTGCTGTCTGAGCATGGTCAAATATATATTTGAAATGCCAGTTCATTAGTCCAGTACTATCTTTAAGCCTTTCACACTTCCTGGAATAGGTATTGTCCGCATCATTTGTACGAACCTTAGGTCTTTCTTTTCCCTTCAGATGATACACAGTGTCCAATAAACTTCATCTCTTTCCACAAGATCTTGCATTTTGGTAAGATAAAATCATATTCGCCTTTTGAGAAGTTCTACTACCTGATCCTGGATTAATGTATATTCGTCTTCGTCCATTTCAGAAAAGATGATGCCGTCAATATACACGAACACTTTATTGAGTAGACCTTCTTCGGGTAGTTTTGAATGAACAAACATCAAGGCGGAGAAGCCATAATTGTATCAAAACGGGAAGGAATGGAAAGCGAATATTTGCACTGGAGAAGCAAATTCCACTAGTTCCTGACAGCTGGGTTCCAGAAGAAGCTGTAACTATTAGTTAACTAGGTCAATAGATCTACAATATATATTATTGTTAAACTTGAAAAGCTGGTGTTCAATCCTTCAGACATTCAAGTTGACCAGGTGTATGTGCTTGTTGATCTCCGTTAAATCTAAACACACCCTGATGCCGCCAGGCTTCTTAGAAATAACAAGAAGTTGATGGAATTCGAAGATTACGGATCGTACCAATCCTAGCTTTAACCAATGCTGGATTTGGTCCTAATTCTTTTCTGGTACCAAAAAGGACTCTTTTAAGCTTCTTCACAATTTGAATGTCTGTATTAATTTTGGTAACGTATGTAACAGGTTTCATGGCCCGGATGGTTGGTAAAGACCTCTCGATGTCGGAAAACGACACCAGGTAAATACTCTTTGGTTCTTGAAACTAATTTTCTGAAACACAGTTGATTTCCTCTTTTGCAACACTAGTTGCTGGCTTCTGAATACCAGAAATTGAATAGTTGACTTCTCTACTCGTGTTCTTGCAACAATCGCATCCCACTGCATCCATTTTCTCCCTCATGATTTCTTCCACATTTGTCATACCCTTGACTTAGGCCAAGGTGATTATTCCTAGTTCCTCTTCACTATTGTTCACATATCTTCCTATCTGATGATCATGGAAATATTAAGCCCATAACTGAATCCATTATTTAAGGAATCCCTAATATAACTCTCGCTAAACATGAATTTTCATCGCTTGAAAAAGATACGTATTTTTCGGCTTCATGTAGGATACAATCGTATTCTATGCATGTCACGATGAAGTTCCCATCCGATGGCATACCTGTAGATGTTAACAACCTGCAAATGTTATCTTTGCTTCGCATTTACACCCATCTCTTTGAATTTTTATCATCACACTAATACACATTTAATTTCATTCTTTTGGTATTTTTAGAATCCATTAGCATATTTACTTACGTCTTACATATTTAGTGTGAATGGTCTTTGGGACATTTCATGAAGTGCTTCAATGTGTTATATGCAGCAATCCAATATACTCTCCGATCACGACTGGGACCACCATTTCGCCTCCAACGACCAAATTAATTGACTTTCCTTTATTTCGAATTCTATCATTCTTGGTTCCTTGTGCAACAGATCGTTTCTTCCTCTGTCTTCCAAGTCTTCAACCTCCGCCCCCAAAACTAGGTGGCTATCATAATGTTAATCATTATGTTCATAATTATTTTTTTATGAACTTTAAATGTTACTGCATAAAGGAAAAACAACACATTTACTCATAAAATTTTTGTACTTTAAGTTTTCATTATAAGAACTGCAATTTTGTAAATGAAATGTTCATTTCTGTGGCCACGACAATGAGACAGTCCGACACGACCAACACACTGAGTAACATTCACAGACCCATCAACGTTGATGCAAGGACATTAAATATCGTTCAGTAATCAGTTATAGGTTGTAGTATGTTCTTGCTGTACCTTGAAATAAATCGAGCTGGTGTATTTTCCACCGGCATTTTGGGTTAGCTGTTAAATGACCCTTTGAAGTTGCATTTTGTTTGTGGTCTTTAAACATCTAAGGTTCAGACCGGGATAGAGGAGGAGAAAGGATTCCGGCAGGTGTCGGCCAGGCCTATGTTGAAAGGTGCCATCCCGGCATTTGCCTGGTGTGACTGAAGAGAAACCCTGGAAAAACCTTAGTCCAGATGATCGGTCGCTGGGATTGAATGCCTACCATACAGGAATAAATTGGGGAGAAAAAAGGTTCTGCGTGGAGCTTCTACAAACAGAGCAACAATGATGTTTCTTGTAACTATTTTCAAAATTGGTGAAATGTTTGAACTATCAAAAAAATGTTACTAACTCCCAGGAGAGCATTTTATTTATTAAATAGATAAAGCGTGAAATTCTAATATCAACTTACAGTCATTTCTGCGTTTTCTTATGCATACAAATGGTTGCTTACATTTTGAAGTTGAGGATATTAAGAAGCATGGAGTTCTCAATAATTATAATGGCAGAAACCTCATAATATAGAATATATCTATTTTGCAGTGCCTTATAGGTCTGATTAAATTTCCGTTACGCACATTCATTTACGAACATATTACTTTCTTTTACCTTAATAAATAAATTTCTGTTTGAATAATTTTGGTTTTGCGTAACAATAACGAAAAAATTGACTTTCGTTTTGGTCCTTTGATAATACATCAATAGCAAAATGCAGCTTCCAGTTAAGTTCATGGTATCTATCCACCCGTCCGTTTACAAAAAATAAATCTCAGGAACTACAATGTATAGAGAGGTGTTTGAACTGTCGTTGGAAATGACTAATTTACTCTAGATCAGAGACTCTAGATCGGTCGTAATTGCTGCAGTAGTTCAATGTTTACAGCCCTTTTTCTTAAAAAGTCAATTGTTTAAATTGCTTCCATTCAGTTAGACCTAGCTGCACCAAACTTGGCATAAGCCTTATTTGACACTACAAAATAATTAAGTGGGTCTACGTTGCTAGGTAACCAACCTATCAATGTTGCATGCCTATTTTCTGTAAAAACACCTTCTTTCACATTATTTTCATTATCTTAAACATAGCATCATGAAACATGTTATAAACATAGTTTGACTCCATAGGAAAATTGCACGGATATCCCCGCTAACCCTTGTCATTTTTGCCAGTTCTTAAGAAAAATAATTAATTGCGTAAGGTATCGTTCGAAAGGTCCTCGCTATACTAGTGGAGAGCTGACAAAACAGCTTTGATTAGTGCAGTAGTTCTTTCCACATTTATGTAAAAATAATCAATTACTATTTTTTAATTCAGCTAGAATTAGCTACGCCAAATATGGCATAAACATTTCTCGACACAAGTAATTGCAGATTTTAGCCAATCTAAACACTGCAGTTGTCGCTAGTGACAGCCTGTATTTTAGACGTTTATGCTTGCGTATCTGAAACGTCAGCAAAACGGGAACCTTTAGGATCGTTAGAATCGCAACTCTAACATTTTTAGGTTATGATGTTGAAAATTTAGTAATCGAACGCAATGCTTCTATGATCTGTATTGCGTAAAGAGAACAAAAGTTCTTAGTATGCTGTATCTAAAATGCTTTTTATCTTAACGCGTCAGTGGTACACATGGGTCCTCAGGACCCAGTGGGATTTTGTTTACGTTTTTACTCATAAATAGTAGGTCGGATTATTTCATCTCCTCAGTAGTCTTTTGACTGGCAGCGGTGAATGTTGTCTTAAAAATGTTTTTCCGTAAAGTGCTGCTAAGCTTGTGTATTACAGGGGAGTGGTTCACCAGGACCCAAGTGTAACATTTATGTAACTTTTTTCTGGATGAGGGATTGTTGATTACTTAAGTATAATTCCTTCTTCCCTAGGCCCCAAGTGTACCAATTATGTAACTTTTTTCTGGATGAGGGATTGTTGATTATTTAAGCATAATTCCTTCTGATCCAGATATTATGGCGGGAGGAAGTCATTTCACCAATGATGAAATAGCAGACATCCTAAATAGGGAAGATTGTTCTGAATATAACACTAATTACGTACCGAGTGAAGATGACAGTGAAACTGATGATAACAGTAAAAATACTACTACAGTAGTCGTTCATGGAGACAGGCCTAAACTTACTATGCTAGAAATAACTGCATATGGTCCAGCGTTCCTACTGTGAGAGGACCCGCACCTGCTAACAATATTTTTCATCTACCTGAAGTAAAAGGGCGATGAAAAAATACGGGTTCTACAGATCTGTTTTTTGTGGAGAGCGTTCTCGTTGATGATTCTGTGATTGACACTATAGTGGAATTTACCACTGTGCAAATTGCATCTGCTGCAACCACCAGCTATTGTAGTAGGTACTGAAATATCCAAATGTAAAAGATACGCATTGTGGCCCAGCAAAAAGACAGGAAAACAGAGAACTACTGCAACCGTTGCAAAATAACAATTTGTAAAGAATGCAGCCGCAAATTATGCTTAAACTGTTCGGAAAAAAATTATACATTTTGTCAAAGAGAGCATCTATATTGTACCTGAAAATTTAAAAAAATGTTAAGGTCAAAATTTTCCATTTTTAGTCATACGGGTCCCCAGGACCCATGTGTACCAGCCATGTAACATTTTTTAAGTTTATCACTAGAGGGTTAACATATATTTTATTTAACCCAAATGCCAAAGAGAAAGCAACAGTAGGTTTTTATGCATATACATTGATAATAATTTCATCTTAATTTTGGGACATAACATACATTGAGGCAAATGAATATCGTTGGTCAAATATGGACAGTAACAATGGGTTTGTTTATCAATTTAACTAATGATGTAAATAAGTATCATATTTAGCTTTAAGAAAGAAAGAAACACTATATTTACACGAGTAAATATAAATAGCCGATAAGACCAATTCTAGCTTTGTGCCTGGGAAAATGCCGAGGATATTTTCACCAAAAGATATACAACACGGGTTCTAACATTACATTTCAGAACTAATAATGCACACACATTCCTGTTTGACACAGTACCTCGACTGAAACTCGCCAGGAGCAAGACGAAATCTAATGTCAAAGTTGACCACCTAACCACGAAAATCATATTTTGTACTAAAGTCTATTTTCTGGACAATGAATGAGTCAGTTTATTATACAGGGTTTATTACCTATCTCAATTTTGCCATTAAGCGAAGTGCTTTTCGTTTCTAATACAGGCTATGCAATTAAAATATTATCAAAACTTAAATTATATTGTAATTGACTGTGAAAGTTATGTTTTTACAAGTTAATAAAAATTGTATCCTTCCAGATCAGTACAATGACGCTGGTATTATATTTAAAGAAATGTATTATAGCAGAGACGCAGAGCTTGGTGAGTTTCTAGAATTATCCATTATAAAGCAAATTATATAAAGTAAAATAATCAGTGATACACCTGAACTAAGGAAAAAATATAATTACGATATCTTTGTTTATTGTTTCAATTTATTGTAGTTCTAACTTACATGCCTTTAAATTATCTCCAAAATCGACAGGATTAAATAAGTTCAAGAATCCCTATCCACGTAACTGGAATCCCTAGGATATATGCTGTAAGCTTCTATGTATTGCCACAGCATTGATAAAAATTACCACTTAAGGCATTGGTTCTTCGCTTAATGTGATTATGAATGCCCTTAGATTAGACTAAGAGAAATGTAACAATTGAGTTTCGTTAAACACCTCCCTCTGTGAGAAGTTCTCATTTTCTGAAATATTAGATTAGTTTGCTTCATATTCACATTTTCAAAATCGAAAAGTACTTAATAAAGATCATAAAATTATTATATGCATCTCATTACCTGTCATATTCATTTCTTATAAAGGATAAGGAACAAATATTTAGGAAATTTTACAGAATGATATCGAATTTTATATAAAAAAATATTAAACAGAAAATATTAATTCCATTCGAATTAAACATTTTCGTTTCATATATTTTATACTGACTTTCCCATTTCTTAAATTTCGCTCAAATTGTATATGTTAAATATATATAACAATACTACATATGACCACCTAGTGGATAAATTAAATATCAGAAACTTTCGGTAAACTGCTGCGAAGATTGTAGAATGCAATTAGTACCTTATGTTATCGGAGATTATGTTGGAAAATATGTTCTTCTGTGGCATTAGTAAATAGTTTGAATAGTATTTTCCTATCTTGAAACAAACATCTCTTACAAGATACTTTCATTCTGAAATTAACGTAACATGTTTTATCCTCTTTGGCTTCTCACAAACATCTAGGCATATTTATTTCAATATACCAGAGATAAAACTTAATAATATTGTGACAATATTACAACTCATGTTCTTGGAGGAATTTGAAAATATCATGACAAATATAATCATCATCTTGAGATTAAAATGGTTGAGAGTGATTTAATGAGAGTGATTTTGTAATCATATGATCATCGTGTAATGAAACAATTATAAGGTAGGGGGGCCGAATATGGCCCGCCTTAACGTCTTGATGTTTTCACTAACAAAGATTATTTATTCGTACGAATCGACTGAACCATCAAGTTGGGGACTATTTGGACAAATGAAATAAAAATCGTTTTCCTAGATATGACGTATAAAAATGTAATAAATTGAAAACTAAAATGTTGCCAGTTGGCCATATGGCGAACATGGTGATCCCAATATAGACCGCTACAGAACATAAGAGCGTATGGCAAAAGTGATATATAATCTGTATGTATTATTCATATATGCTATATACTGAGAGATATACATTACAAAAATACATAATTTATACGACATTACAAAACCAATAATATTGGAATAACTCAAAATGCCAAAATTTGTGAAAATACAAGGATAAAAATGTGAGAAAATAAGAAGGATAGCACAAACGAAGAAGTATAGAAGGTCACATCTAGCATGAGGGACAAAGATACTGTCCGTGATCTCTAGCGGTGATTCCAACACAATATTCATGAACGTCGTAGCGCTATGACACGCAAAAAAGCATGTGGGTGCAACCATGTACAATTGGCATCAAAAACTTCCGACAGCGAACGCCGTGAAGCTAGGCCACCAAAATGGCACCTTTTTATCTCATGATCGTGTCTGGTGCAAAGACCTCTCTTTCTCATTCATTCGTCTCCCCCTTACTGAAATCAGCAAACATCATTAGCACATTTGTTTTTCAAAAGATACATGTATTTGTATCGATAAAATGAAAGAGTAAAAGCAAGACGTATCAATAGAGCTATGAGTTGATTGAGGAAGAAATTTAAACACACACAATTTAAAATTGAAACCGATGGACGTCTGTTAGATAGAAGCGGAGAAATGAGAGGGAGAGGGAAAAAAGAAAGAAGAAGAATAGAATGAAGAGGAGGATGTACGGATAAAATTGTGGAATTTAAACGTAGTATAAGGAACCTAACATTATAAAGATCAGTTCGCAGCAAGATAGAAGTGACTTTTGGATTTTTCTTTCAGGGCTATTCGAATAT
Organism: Lepisma saccharinum; assembly: GCA_022664845.1. Classification (NCBI taxonomy): domain Eukaryota; kingdom Metazoa; phylum Arthropoda; class Insecta; order Zygentoma; family Lepismatidae; genus Lepisma; species Lepisma saccharinum. The sequence continues at coordinate 9,671 of JAGDQP010030237.1, read as the reverse complement.
TTAGAGGGATCATGATTGCTAGTGGAATTGCAGAGTTATGAGACACATCTAGAATAATGTCAAAACTGCAACAAGACATGGTTTGTTTGCTCGTGGTTCGATTGCAAATTCGGTGGGGCTTATGGAGCTTACTGTTTTGGGATAAATTGTAATCAGGCATTTGTCCAGTATTTTCAGATTGGGTGGTGTAAAGTCAAAATTGGGAGAGTTTAAGTAGTTTTGCCATGTAGCTATCAACTTTTGACGGAAAGAAAGTAAAGTTGGGCGGTAGTCTCGAGGATTTGGGACTGACACCCGCCAAAGGAACCGGAGTCTTGCAAAATGTCTGAGCGTAAGAAACCCAGTAGATACCGTAGGTAATACGTTCTATTCCAGACTACTAATACAAAATGAACATAAAAGGAGACTGAAGGAATGATAATTTTTCTGCTTAGTATCTATCAGAAAGAACCAAGATTGTATATTCAAACTATATCAAAATGAAAAGTTACAAATGTTCAAAAGCAAAACTAGCATGTTTCTTATAGGCATAGTAGCCATTGCATGTTCCATATTTTAATCGTGGAAAAAAGAAACACACCTAATAGTATATTAAATTATAGGATGGAAACGAATTTTCTGCCAAACTAATATAAAAAGAGTTATACTCTTCACATAACTAAAAAGGTGGCCATGTTCTTCGAGTATCTTAAAATTTATCTGTTCGAAACCTTCTACTTTATATTCTACCTACTTCGAATATAACCTTCTAATAATTACAACACTAATGAACTACTGTTTACAGCAATTTGCACAGATGAAATGAACACTGCAGATCTGAAACGGATCACCGGCTGTCGGAGGATTCTGGTCAGGTTTTGGACTGCGTCATCAGGTTTATGATTCGAAGCCATTCTGACCCGCTTATTCGATTTAGATTTGACAACCCACAGGTTGAAGGATATATTTTAATTATTTAATTGCACAGTGTTTCTTTCTGGAGTGACCAGGACCGGAGATGTTACCCCGAGCACACGAAAAATGCGGAGACGAAATTCCCAGTTAAATGGATTTTCCAGACCGGCTGAATCAGGTTGCCGGGTCACTTATGTTTGGGTTAAGGAACTATCACTGGGTCATCGAAAGTTAACCGGATTTGGCTCTGGAGGACGGACAAAAAGAGCGAGTGTGTGTAAAGTAAGAGAAAAGTTTAAATGGATAGAGAGAGATAAGAAATATGAGAAGGAAGCAGCGAAGACACGATAACAATACATCAAGAAAGAGAGGAAGAGAATCCTACATTATAATTATGCTAAAAGTCGCACACACTGTTTGCTCGGACACGGACCATTGATGCTTCGTAATTTCTTCAACCCGGAGATAAATATCTGTTTACATAATTCAGTTTATGCGAAAACTATACTGGCTGGTGGGAAATCGAACCGATATTTTTCAATTGGAAGTCTAGCACGATAGCGATACTCCACAGGTGTCTCTACCCAAAACGAGCTTAAAAAATATTGTAGTATTTCTTTCTAAGAATAATAACATGAAAAGTGGATATTTCGGAAAAAATGACGCGTACTTAACTATCTTGGTAGCCCTCAGAGACTTTATTTGGATTTTTTCAACCAACATTCATCAATCGTCTTCCTCTATATAGGGACTCAGGTGCTTCATTCCACAGTCGGGAATATTCTCCGTTTTGTATGAGAAGTGATGATTAGGTTCTTCACCAATGCTTTGTATGTAAGGTTTGGCTTAAACAGGGTTTGAACTTATGTTTTTTGTTTTAGAACTGATAATCCAGCACAATTTTCCTACTTCATCTTGCCATCTAAGGAAAGAAGCCACGAATTACTAAATTTAAATGAGAGGAAATTGTAACATTGAATATATGTGTTACAATTTGTTTGTATGTATTGTGTGGTAAATAAACACATACGCATGCATAGGCTTTTTGTCATGTCGAATTACGAAATGAATGTATTTTGTCAGTTTTAAGAACAAATCCAGTTTAGGGTAAGTACTGTCATATTAAGATACGATAATTTATTGTCTTTTATTTAAACGTAAAACAGGCTGAACGAAGCCAATAACGCCAAAAAAATGTCATTAGGAAATAGAGAAGTTAAAACTTAACGTGCAATATAACAAGTTGAAAGTAACACAAAGGCCTAGCAGGATAAGTAGGTGAAAAGTACCTTGAAAGGAATCGTGACAAAAATACTACCAGATTCGGCATAAAAATTCTACCAAAAATGCTACCCCCGTACCAAATATCTGATCAAGAGTTCTAACCTTACCATAAAATAAATTAAAGTGTGTTTTTTGTAGTTTAGCGATATCTGGAACTGTTATGCATCTACGATGACCACATTTTCTTAAATAAGTATTTTTTCAAGCTCAACAAGATGGTAATTGTTTCATTTATATTAGCCCAAAATTGAAATTTTTAGAAAGGTTAGAAAATTTGAAAATGGAATATTAAAAAATGGAAGACAACAGTTGGCTCAAAGAAAGATGTTATCTATTGTTAGTGGTTCTATAAGTATGATTTTAATTTTTCAGATTTTTTAAACTGGTAGAACATAACCGAAAATAAGACACATGACTGGGCTTCTTACGAAACACATATACTTTAAATGCAAGTTCGAAAGTGAGGCCACATTCGTGAAAACTGGTTAAGACATCAGATTCTTGAGTGAAAGGTTCCGGATTCGAGTCCCACCTGGGACAATACATTTCTTCTTTTTTTTTAGAAATATATTATATGTTCATATTTATCATTTAATAATTACTAGGATGTATATAAATATCTGATTACTGCTGGAAGCTTTTATATGTCTGGACGCACACCAAGCGAGGTGCGAAAGGGGGCACGCTGCGTCCGAAGGGAGATGGGCAGTGGCACGAAAATAATTCTTCAATTGGCGCTCCCCATGAGTTTCTTTTTAATCATGCATGAACAAAATTATTTATTTTACTTTTTAGTACGAACTGTTTAAGAAAACGATATCTTTACAGTTTTATTATTTCGACTCTTTCGACTGTGCAAATCAACAGCACAGAGATTGGGATAAGATAAAGAGAAAATGAATATTATGTGTTCTAAATAAAACGTGAAAGAGAATGTTAACGGCACTTTTGCGTATGTTCACCACTAACCGGAGGATACGCCCCCCCCCCCCTTGAAAGCACCGTTCCCTCTTGTACACCTTGCTCGGTTAGCGTCCAGACACATCCTAGCTTTCAGTAGCAATTAGTTACTTATATACATCCTAACAATTATTTAATAATAAATATGAACATATAAGAATATATTATGAAATAACAAAAAGTATTGTCCCGGGCGGAACTCGAACCCGGTACATTTCACTCAAGAAGCCGACGTCTTCACCAGTCGTCCACGAATGCGGGCTGGCAAACTTCACTTTCGAACTTGTGCTTACAGTGCATGTGTTACGTATGAAGACCGGTCACGTGCCTTAAATTTTTGGTTATGTTCTACCAGTTTAAGAAAATTGAGAAAATAATGGTTATAGAACCACTAAAATACATAGCATATGTTTTTCAAGCCAACTGTTGTCTTGTTTTTTAATTCAATTTTCAAATTATCTAACCTCTCTAAAAATTTGAAGTTTAGGCCAACATAAATGAAATAATTACCATCTTGTAGAGCTTGAAACAATCTTCCACTTTAAAAAAGGACATGGTAGGTGCAAATCCGACCGAGATATCGCTATATTTCCAAAAACAAACTGTAATTTATTTTGAGTTTAATTTAGTTTTTTATCTGAAATGTGGTGGAAAACCATCGATTTTTATGCTGAATATAGTAGTTTTCTTAATCATGATTCTTTTTCAACGCAATTTTCACCGTCTTATCCTGCTAGGCGCCTTTAACCTTTGACAGTTTGTATTGTAAGTATAAAAAGTAATCACTTACAGGCGTTTCGAACCTACAACCATAAGGTTCCCTACACCAGTAAATTCATCAGGATTGAATTTGATTCGTCATCATATGTCTATATTACGCTAAAGCGTATATTTTTGTAAATTTTTGGAACGGACTTACAGACTGAAATCGCCTAACATCAAAAGTATCTCCACATTTTTAACTTTTGTGGAATAAGAAAAGAAAAACGAACATGAACTTGCTATAATGTAAGCGGTATAGAACATACCAACATGGAATAGTGTCTAGTGTAGCCCTCATGGCCGAAGTTTTTCAGGCTGTTGGTTATTGTGCTTTTGATGCTCATGAGTATAGGATCGAACCCCATATCTTCCAACATTTTTTCACCTACGTCAGAACGTTAAACTTTCGTTCTCTACCAATTGTAAATGGCGTTTACATTCAAAATAAGACAAATTGTGGTTAATTTTTTTTTTTTGCAAATGTTTATATAATGAAGAAGAGACTAAAGACATTACGCAAGGACAAAATCTCTTTCTAAACTTTGTTAATAATAATTGCTACGAACGTCTAAACGAACAGCTGAGCCCCTAACGATGGTACGTACAGTTTTGGCAAAAATCTGTTCCTAACCACTTTGTTCAATAGTCCTCCACGGACTTGAACCCATGGTTGCGCGTACCAAGAAGAAGTAAATAGTTTGTGTAACGCTATACACAAGTTTATTCTTGAAAAGCTTGTGTAGTATAACCCTACTTTTATACGTTGGATCGACCCCTTCTCATGCCACGTTCGCTTTGTGGTGGGCAAACACCGTGCTCGCGTGGACGGACTTAGCAGAGAGACCCTGGGGGTGAAATACAATTTATATTATTTATTGATACCAAATATCAAAGCTATCGTTTATAATGAAACATTTAAAGTCACTCAGAAATAATTGTGGTTGCAATGCACCCATATATCCCCCCGTGCGTGTGCGTGCGTGTTGTCGGGGTAATCCCGTTTTGTTCCACTTTCTTCATTACACTAATTAATCCCATCATCATTCATCCGCCCTGAGCCATTACAAATATGTCGACGTCTTCAATATTATGTATCTAACTTAAGGCAAAATGACCATTGTGACATTTTGGAATATATTTACTGTTGTATAATCTGATCTGTTGATATCTGGAATATGAGATAATAACGTTCGGAAATACATATTCTAGAAAAATAATTTCGAAATAGTTGTTACATTTGGGAAACAACATGAACGTGTTGTGTAGGAAATGCTGGTACTTACTTCAATGGTTTCTAATTAATTTGTGTTTTATTCTTATTGTTCTTACACACATAATAAGCATCTAGTTTTCAACTGGAATTTGTTAGGCATGGAGCGATATTTAACTCGTGAACGGGACGGGGATAGCGTAGATTTCGTAGATTAAATTATAAAATTTGAGTTGCTGGCCTCTCTTCAGTTTTTATATTATTTAGACCTTGCTTGCTGGAATGCTTAATAGAGTCACTAACTTGTATCCTCAATATCTTCAACAGGCCCTTGTCAGCTACATTAAGTACATATATAAGTTAAGATAAAATGAATTGTATGGGCAGTAACAGCACTATGGCTTATGCAAGTCCCGATACGGGACATCATATATGGCTCAAACTTATTAGAGTGGAAGCGTAGAGGTATTATTTCTGCCTGATGCTTAATGTTTACGAAATAAGCACTGTAATCTAAGAGCTGGATATTGCTGCAAAGGCTGCTCCAAGAAGATTAGCTATCTCTTCTGGGTCAGTATGCAAGATATTGTTGTGATTCAGAGCAGTCAATGGCTCGGAGCGACAGTTGCCTTGCAAACGTATGACCCGTTTCCCCACGTCTCGAATTGGTGTTTGTGAATTAATGGAAGATACGTATTCACGAAAGGATGTAAGTCGAGTTTGTTTCATGAGCCGTCGAATATAAGCTCGTGACTGTCGAACTGCATTTAAATGTGCTGCTGTAGGATGTCGATTGAACATCCGCAGAGCGCGACTGTGCCCTGGCCGTGCTAGTTCGAGCTCATCGTTCCATCAGGGAACAGAACACCGACGTGGCGTTCGACCAAAATGTGGGATGGAACATCTGGCAGCTCGTAAAATTTCACTGTTTAAACACTCAACCGAATCATTCAGGGGCAAATCTCCTTGATCAACTATTTGGACACGATTTTCATATTTAGTCCAGTTAGCACGCTTCAGATGTCAATGCGGTAACTTTCATGGTGCTTGATAATGATTTAAAAAGTCTAAAATTACTGGGAAGTGGTCACTACCAGATAGATCGTCATGAGCACGCCAAGCCAGCATGGGTACAAGAACTGCACTGCAGACGGACAGGTCTATCGCTGAGTGCGTGCCACTTGCCAAACTAAAATGTATGTTAGCACCAGTATTTAATAAAACTAAGTTTGAAGCGTCAATAAAAGATTCAACGATTCTACCGCGAGCATCTGTACGAACACTAAACCAAATAACGTTATATGTATTAAAATCTCGAACTAAAATTATAGGTTGGGGTAACTGCTGCAAAAGATTCTGGAGGTCAAGCAGCGTAAAGTCTTGTTCCCTTGTGATGCACAAATTCAGAATTGTAACATGCTGCTCAGGGTGGACGCGAACAGCAACCGCCTGTTGGTTCGTAGCAATGTTTACATTTGTTGAATACAGCGTGTCAAAAAAAACCATTGCAACACCGCCACATGCGCGACCATCAGTTGGAAAATATGTGCGATATAGTGTATAGTTCTTAAAAATAACAGATTCAGTTGTTTAAAACTTTGTTTCTTGAAAGCAAACTACAACAGGGGAAATATCGGATAACAAGAATTGCAATTCTTCAAGTGGGAATGAAATCCGTAGGATTACATTGGAGCATAGCCATTGGGATGAAGAGCAATAAAAATATCACCTTTTAAGTCTAGGTTCAAATTTCCCTCCCTTTCCGACTAAAGTATTCTCTGAAACCATCATATCGTCCTCAATCATATCTGAGTTCAGGGACGAAAGCGACTCTGTCAGGGTAGGTGGAGACCCTTGATGAGCTAGTTGAGTAGTGATAACATTAGTCAGCCGTTTTAAGCTCGACATTAATGGTGACAACCGAGACAGTTTGAACTGGTAGTCTTTCTGCTACAGAGAAAAACGCACCATATGGAAGGGTGCGTTGAGACTCTCTTACTCGACGTTTTGCATCACCAGCAGATATTTTCTCAATCAATATCAGCTCTCTAATCCGTTTTTCCTCCTTAAATATCGTACAGTCATGCAACCAGGCAGTGTGATCAAACTTTCAGTTAACACACTGAGGTTTCAGTGACGTGCAAGGACCTGCACCATGGCTGCTGGTACTGCATATTGGACATACAGCAGAGGTCACATTACAGGACATGCTGATGTGTCCATAATGCTGACATTTAAAACACCGGAGCGGACTCGGTATATACATGGACGGACAGGCAAGCAGTAGAAAACTCTCTTCACGTCCTTGGGAAGCTGTGGCATGACAAACGTCAAAATTAGCGAGCTCGTGGGTTGGAGTTTGAAACTCTTTCTAGTTTTAATGCGCCTAACATCGACTACGCCTTGGCTGGCAAGTTCGTTCTTAATCTCTTCTTCAGAAAAATCTTGCCAGTCCCAACACGATATTACGCCCGGATTAAAGTTCAGTTAACATTGTGGTTCAACTTGAACTTCGAATGATAATAGGATCTTCATTTTCAAGAGATTAGTTGACTGTTTATTATTGGAGGTCTCCACGAGCAAGGGGCCGTTGCGAAGCTTTTTAACATGCTGAAGCTCGCCTGCAAAATAATTCAGTTGTTTTTGTATAACGAAAGGGGTTCTCTGTATCATTCTTTACTTTAATGAGAAGATATCGTGTTATAGTTAGTACGATACTTGTCTGTTCCTCTACTTCTATTTTCTCTTCTTTGTCACTGGTTGATTCATTAGCTGTATGCGCCTTCTTACTTGCATCAGTGACTTTCTCTTCATTCTGTCTCTTCTGTCTCTTTCTCTTTTTCTGCGAAGGCGACTTATTATTATGTGGTGGAGCCATGATGAATGAAAGCCGTAAATGCCCACACTTCTCCTTCTTCGTTCTGAGGAGCCAACGCGGTTGAGGTGTACTACCTTTATCGGCCTTGTCAGCAAGCTGGAAATCGTGGGGAAGTCCAATGACTTGAAGTCAAAATCACTTGCACTCCCGAGTGATGGATACTTGGGACACCCACTGCCCCCAGTGTTGGCGAAACCAAAGGTCCGAAGAGCTCCCCAATGACGTACTTCCCAGTCTTAACGAGCTAGACCATCCAAGAATCTTCTGTTAAGAACTAGGCGCTATCCAATGGTTCCGCCCCCTTTCCTCGAGTCCCAGGGGCCAGTGTCAATGAAAGTACATTCATAACACATCTTTTGACATTGCGCGGAGGCGTAAGTTGCAGCACAAGAAGAGATGACATAATGAAGCATCTGTGGATGAAAATGAGGTGAAAGTAAATGAAATAATCTCTGCTGGCCCTCCTTTCAAGCAGCGTAGATGTTTAGCTGCGAGGGTTGATTGCAGCCAGCAAAAGTCGGCTGGACGCAGGGGTCGCCAATTCCCTACGCCGTTTGTGGCTTATTAAAACCAGCACAAGCCAGATGGACGATGGGGTCGCCAATTCCCTACGCCGTATACTAGCAGCGATTGTCTGCTGCTCGGGCTATGTGGTAATGCATCACGTCCTGTGATGAGGACGCCAATCCCCTAGGCCATTACGAGCAGCTATGATCTGCTGCTCGGGCTATGTGATGGTTTCATCACGTTGTGGTCCGTAGACTTGCTATGAGGTCGCCAATCCCCTACGCAAGTGGGAAGCAGAATTCTCAACAGAGAGGCACTCTGGTCCTGCTGTTGGACTTCCCACAAGCAACAACGATTTGGCAGCTGTCAGGGCTGATTGCAGCCAGTAAAACTGACTGGGCAATGGGGGCGCCAGTTCCCGACGCCGCATAAAGTACACATATCTGATACCACGTCAATCATATCCATAGTTACAGGTTACTGATGATGGGTAAGGACGAAGAAGGGTGACTAATGTCGATCATTTTCAAAATGAAAAATGTAGAATTGATAGAATAATATAGCATGTTTCTTAATTTAATTTAAACAGGCGAGTAAGACTATTACACTTAACTTTATTGTAAAAACACACAGCAAACTCTACAGTTTCAATGTTCCAACAACATCTTCCTCAGGCCAAACACTAATCAACACTAACAGTTGATAAAAAGCACCAGAAGGCCAAGACATCTTTTCTACGTCTTCCACCAATCACGTGCCAGAATTCGTTTGCTTTCAAAATAAACACAATGTAACCAATCACCAATCAATTAACCGTTTGCTTTGCTCACAGGCCACGCCTCCTAGTCAACTATAACGATACAATGAGCTTGTAACAGTAAACTACATAACAAGAAAACTGAATCGAGGACCCAAAATATTTAGATAAATAAATGCGTAATACATAAATAAATACAAGCTAAATGAATAAGTAAAAAATAAATAAGCTACTTATATATACTAAATAACAAATAAATCAATAATAAAAATAAATTAAGAAATAATAAAAAGGCGTGGGCTACAGAACCGTTATTATTTTCTGAAAAACTTTATTCACTCTTTTCTTCTCAGTTTATCTTCACAATCTTCATTATACTAAACCCACTATTTAAGTCTATCGCTTAACTCTGATCCCTA